>WNWK01003980.1:65000-151137 GCA_009830355.1 Cherax destructor | reverse complement strand
CCGTGTACGTCAGACCCATACTGGAGTATGCGGCACCACTTTGGAACCCACACCTGATCAAGCACGTCATGAAATTAGAGAAAATGCAAAGATTTGCAACAAAACAAGTTCCAGAGCTAAGGGAAATGTCCTACGAAGAAAGGTTAAGGGAAATCGGCCTGACGACAATGGAGGACAGGAGGGTTTGGGAAGACATGATAACGACATATAAAATACTGGGAAGAATTGACAAGGTGGACTAAGTCAGAATGTTCCAAAGATGAAACACAGACACAAGGGGTCACAATTGGATATTGAAGACTTCCTGTGAGTGTGTGTGTTCACCTAATTGTGGTTGCAGGAATTGAATCACAGCTCCTGGCCCCACCTCTTCACTGGTCTCTACTAGGTCCGCTCTCTCCCTGCTCCATGAGCTTCATCAATCCTTTGTATGGATCCTGCCTCCACTACATCACTCTCTAGATTGTTTCACTTCTTGACAACTCTATTACTGAAGAAATACTTCCTAATATCCCTGTGACTCATCTGAGTTTTCAACCTCCAATTGTGACCCCTTGTTTTTGAGTCCCATCTCTGAAGCATGCTGTACCTATCCACTCTGTCAATTCCTCTCGGTATTTTATATGTTGTTATCATGTGCCCCCTATTCCTTTTGTTCTCCAGTGTCGTCAGGTCGATTTCTCTTAACCTCTCCTCGTGTGTGTGTGTGTGTGTGTGTGTGTGTTTGTGTGTGTGTTAATGCATTCCAGAACAAGTGTTTTTTATGCAATTAACTGCGACTAGACGGGGATTGAACCCGTGATATTTTAGCTGTCTATTGAGAAGCATGCGAGGACATACGTGGCTGTGCTAAGCTCAGAACTAATTTTATTCTTCCCCCAATTGACATACTAGCCTTCAGGCGCAGATTCTAAGGTATCTTTTGGAAAAGGTTGGACATCTACGAACAAGTGGTTTTGGATGAATTAATAAACTACGATTATCTGGGGATAGAAAACAAAACTTTCACCATTATTCACACTGTCACTATCTTGCCAGAGTCGCACATATACGATAGCTATATGTTACTCTAAAGTACAGTGCAGGCACTGTACTTTTCACCTCCAGGACTCAAGTCCGCCTAATAGGTTTCCTGAATCCCTTCACAAAATATTACCCTGCTCACACTCCAACAGCTCGTCAAGTCCCAAAAACAATTTGTCTCCAAGCCCCTTGCATATAAAAGTCTATCCCTACATCCTTTCCTAAGATGACCACTACAGATTTATACAACGTCTCTTACTGTATTTTGCTCTATCCCCTTTAAATGAGCAAACCACCTCAGCAATCCATTCACACCCATCTGAATAATATTTTTAGTTAGTCCACACCTCCTAATTTCCACACTACGAATTATCTGCATAATATTTACGCCACACATTGTCCTGAGATACGACATCTCCACTTCCTCCAACCTCCTCACTGCAACATTCACAACGCATGGGTCGCTCTCGTATAGGAGTGTTAGTACCACTATACTCTTATTTATTGTCTTTTTCCCCATGGATAACGTTATTTGTCTTCACATATATCTTATTGCAAACTCATCCTCAAACACACCTACTACCAAATATCTGAACATTTTCACTTCTTCTATACCCCACTCCGTCTAATTTTATTATATATATATATATATATATATATATATATATATATATAAACACTGATCTCTGGCCGACGGAGACTCGAACCTACGAACCTCATGACAAGGTACGCAGTGCTTTACCGACCGTACCACACTGGTCCAATACCTTGGCATCCAGCTTTCGCTAGACGTTATTCCAAGGCAGCCAGCTTTCAGGCAGGAAGGCTTACAGCTTTTCATCTCATCCCCTGCATGCATCGACACAACTAGAGATTTTTACAATGCTAGGAATTCGCAAGAGCAGGCGAATAACGTCTAGCGAAAGCTGGATGCCAAGGTATTGGACCAGTGTGGTACGGTCGGTAAAGCACTGCGTACCTTGTCATGAGGTTCGTAGGTTCGAGTCTCCGTCGGCCAGAGATCAGTGTTTGTGAATATTTCGCCTGCTCTTGCGAATTCCTAGCATATATATATATATATATATATATATATATATATATATATATATATATATATATATATATATATATATATATATATATTATTTTATTTATTTTTTTTAACACATCGGCCGATTCCCACCAAGGCAGGGTGGCCCGAAAAGAAAAACTTTCATCATCATTCACTCCATCACTGTCTTGCCAGAAGGGTGCTTTACACTACAGTTATAAAACTGCAACATTTACACCCCTCCTTCAGAGTGCCGGCACTGTACTTCCCATCTCCAGAACTCAAGTCCGGCCTGCCGGTTTCCTGAATCCCTTCATAAATGTTACTTTGCTCACACTCCAACAGCACGTCAAGTATTAAAACCATATGCCTCCATTCACTCCTATCAAATACGCTCACACATGCTTGCTGGAAATCCAAGCCCCTCGCACACAAAACTTCCTTTACCCCCCCCTCCAACCTTTCCTAGGCCGACCCCTACCCCGCCTTCCCTCCACTACAGATTTATACACTCTCGAAGTCACTCTGTCTCGTTCCATTCTCTCTACATGTCCAAACCACCTCAACAACCCCTCCTCAGCTCTCTGGACAATCGTTTTGGTAATCCCGCACCTCCTCCTAATTTCCAAACTCCGAATTCTCTGCATTATATTCACACCACACATTGACCTCAGACATGACATCTCCACTGCCTCCAGCCTTCTCCTCGTTGCAACATTCATCACCCATGCTTCACACCCATATAAGAGCGTTGGTATAACTATACTCTCATACATTCCCTCTTTACTTCCATGGACAAGGTTCTTTGTCTCCACAGACTCCGAAGTGCTCCACTCACCCTTTTCCCCTCATCAATTCTATGATTCACCTCATCCTTCATAGACCCATCCGCCGACATGTCCACTCCCAAATATCTGAATACATTCACCTCCTCCATACTCTCTCCCTCCAATCTGATATCCAATCTTTCGTCACCTATTTTTTTTGTTATCCTCATCACCTTACTCTTTCCTATATTCACTTTGAATTTTCTTCTTTTACACACCCTACCAAATTCATCCACCAACCTCTGCAGCTTCTCTTCAGAATCTCCCAAAGCACAGTGTCATCAGCAAAAGCAACTGTGACAACTCCCACTTTGTATTTGCTTCTTTATCTTTTAGCCCAACACCTCTTGCCAAGACCCTCGCATTCACTTCTCTTACAACCCCATCTATAAATATATTGAACAACCACGGTGACATCACACATCCTTGTCTAAGGCCCACTTTTACTGGGAAATAGTCCCCTTCCCTCCTACACACTCTAACCTGAGCCTCACTATCCTCATAAAAACTCTTCACTGCTTTCAGTAACCTTCCTCCTATTCCATACACCTGCAACATCTGCCACATTGCCCCCCTATCTACCCTATCATACGCCTTTTCCAAATCCATAAATGCCACAAAAACATCTTTACCCTTATCCAAATACTGTTCACCTATATGTTTCACTGTAAACACTTGGTCTACACACTCCCTACCTTTCCTAAAGCCCCCTTGTTCATCTGCTATCCTGCTTTCTGTTTTACTCTTAATTCTTTCAATAATAACTCTACCATACACTTTACCAGGTACACTCAACAGACTTATTCCCCTATAATTTTTGCACTCTCTTTTGTCCCCTTTGCCTTTATACAAAGGAACAATACACGCTCTTTGCCATATATATATATATATATATATATATATATATATATATATATATATATATATATATAGTCGTGCCGATTAGGTAAAACTGGTCAATTAGCAAGAACTCATCTAAAATTAAGTCCTCTCTAAAATTTTCTCTTATACGTTTAAAGACATATTTTTTTCATTTATGTTAATGTAAAAATTAATAATTTTGTACCAAGAGAAACTTTGAAAACCTACCTAACCTTATTACAACAAACGCAATTTAATTTAGCCTAACCCAACTAAATATATTTTAGATACGTTAACATTAATTTAATAATTAACAAACACAATGAAATATATTTTTTCGTTATGTTCAGAATGATTTGGGCGAAATTATTGCATACACAAATTTTCACTTGTCTTATATGGCAAGAAGAGCGTTGCTATTTAAGCCAAAATCGCAAGTTTTACCTAATCGGCACGACATATATATATATATATATATATATATATATATATATATATATATATATATATATATATATATATATATATATATATATATATATCAACACTGCGATAGCTAGGATCGAACTCGTGTTGTTTTAGCCTGCCTCATAGTGAGCGAAAATTCACGACGCTCTAACCCACGGGGCCATACAATCCTTGGAACAATACGAGGATTGTATTGTCCCGTGGGTTAGAGCGTCGTGAATTTTCGCTCACCATGAGGCGGGCTAAAACAACACGGGTTCGATCCCCCGGCTAGTCGAAGTGTTGTTATTGATTAAATACCACTCGTTCGTAGTTACAAATCAATACAATCAATATAGTCACCAAACATAGGTGTATTTGCGGCAGGGCGACGGCTGATCAATTCGGACTTCATGGTCTCGTGTGTCACACATCAGAAGAGAAGTATGCTAGACATGAGGAGGTCAACGACATCATAAAGAGAAGCCTCGCCACAGCCCGTTGCCCAGCCCAACAGGAACCCCAAGTACAGAGGTCTGACGGAAGTCAAAAGCGTCCTGATGGAGCCACTATGCTACCCTGGAAATATGGTAAGCAGATTGCTTGGGACTACATCTGTGCCGCCACAATGGCAGACACCTACTTGCCATACTCCGTAGCTGAAGTGGGTGGAGCTGCCAGCCACAAAAAACCCAGAAGACCCCTCAAATATGAAGGCCTTTCCCCTCTAAAGTTCCTCAAAGAGCTGGGTGAAAAACTCATCATAGAAACCAGGGACCACAGAGCGGCCAGCTTCCTCTTTCAAAGATTCAGTGTTGTGATCCAGAGGGAAAATGCCTGCATCATTCTGGGCACACGGCCCACCGCCGGGGAGCTGGATGAAGTATTCGAGATGCAGCTCTGCGTTGTTATCTATGTTGTTCTACTCCCTATTGTATGTTTGTCAATGTATTTTGTCTTTAAATAAAATCTATAAAATATAGGGGGTGGTAGGGAAAAACAATTTTCAAACAGCTTAAGGGAGAACCTTGAGTTTTCCCTGAAGCAAGTTTATTCTTTTCTCTGAGGATGAGGGTCCCCAGGATGTTCCAGAGGTGGTACCTCTCTGTTTATATATATATATATATATATATATATATATATATATATATATATATATATATGCGGTTAATAACATCATCAATAGGAACTTCGCAACAGCTGGATGCCCTTCAATAAAGGAGCCACCCCAACTACGCAGATCGCACTGTAACCAAAACGTCCAGATGGTATCACCCTTCAAGCCTGGACAGACGGCAAGCAGGTGGTGTGGGACTACACATGTGCATCTTTACTGGCTGATACATATCTCCAATACACCAGGGAGGAAGGAGGGGCAGCTGCCAGCTTCAGGGACTCCCAAAAGTCTAGAAAATATGGTGAACTTGCCCATCATTATATGTTCGTTTCCATAGACTCGGAAACCCTTGGCCCATGGGGGAAAGAGAGTATCTAAGTTTCTTAAGGAGCTAGGCAAAAGACTCATCAGGGTAACTAGGGATCCAAGGGTGGCTAGTTTTCTGTTCCAGCAACTCAGCGCGGCAGTTCAGAGGGGTAATGCCTGCATTATCCTTGGTATGTTCTCCAGCTCTGAGGAGCTGGATGAGATTTTTGCATTATAATCTGTGATAAACATGTAGCAAAATACACCAAAACGTCTAGCGTTAGCTGGTCGCCAAGGTATTGGACCAGTGTCGTACGGTGGTAGAGCACTGCATATCTTGTTCCAAGGTGCGAGGCTCGAATCTCCTTCGACCTGAGATTATATATATATATATATATATATATATATATATATATATATATATAATATATATATAGAGGCTGTGGGCATCCTTCTCTGTGGTATTGGCATAATATTTTCCAATAAAGAACACCTACCAGGATTATCATCATTAAGCTTGAGTGTGAATACCTGCAGCTCGTTTTAGAGTGGCAAGAAACCCCTGCATTTCATTTCTTCCATTGGAATCAAGAAAAGTGTACGGGAAGACAATGCCATAGGAGTGAGGGAGGATACATAACCGTCATGTGAGGGTAGTTGGGGGTAGACAGGGGAGGTGTGTTTTCCCCTTCTTCCCCAAACATTGCATACATACACCTGTGCAGACTCGTTATTATAACAGTGTTTGTTCGCCTTTTATGTATAGTGTAGAGGGTAAAGCAGTGTGTTGTTTATAGTGGGGGCTGTGTATAGTGTACAGTGATGTGATTGTCATGGAGCACGGTGATTGAGCAACTCTGCCAGACCTGCCAGCCCATGTCATCACCCCACCCTGACTCCTCCTTCCTTCTCAATCCTCCACTCCTCCCTCCCTCCCTCCCTCCCTCCCACGCGTACTATAAGAACGTGAGACCGCCAACCACGTCTTGGGCTACGCCCTCCTCCACTCCTATCCAACCCACCATGAACCACCCGTGGTGTGTGCATCCACCCATACGTGCGATTGTCCCTCCACAACCAATCAACCAGCTTTTGGCACCATGTGTCTCACGACTCATCCGATATTTGAGATAACCGCAATGCAAATGTTCTTCACATGTTGTTGAAAGAGATGTTGTCATTAAATGGCATGTGTGTGGTAAGCCCGAGCTTATCACACATACTGAGGTATGGCAGATGATGCAGACAGCCAGTCACAAAGCCAGGGAAACAGTGCAACTAACAATGAAAGAAAAGGAATATGTCAGGTGTGTGGAGGGTATCGGGCACTCAACAGGAATGGATTTATACGTGCACACAATGGGTGTGCTGGATCACATATGGCCCCTGCAGAGAGCAGCCCACATCCTCAACAGGTAGATGAAAAATCCAATGGCAATATCCTCAGTTGCGAAGATCTTCTCATGGTATTCATATCCACTGCCAGCAGTACCCTATCTCATATTCCTAAAGCGGCTCGTCCATATGCAGCAGGGAAATTCACAGACCTTCTTAAGCAGGTGAATGGAGGCTCCACCAACTTAGAAGCCCGAGGCACCATTAATTAAGGCTTGGCGCAACCTACTCCTGTTCGGTAATGTCTGTCATGCAGTTTCTGCAAGACGAGGCAAATTGTTAACCACATCAATCATCAAAGCAGTGCGCAACTACCCAAAAAAAGATAATGGTGTCCCTCTGCCTCATCATCGCAGGAATCACAGAGGCAGACCTAAGAAAAATTCACTGAAAACGAGAAAATTTGTGCACAGGTTAGGAAAAAAAATCGAAGAAGGTAACAGAGTGTGAGCAATCAGAATAATCACAAGTGATGACACTGTAGCTTCCAAAGATGGGGTCACAGCCCAAGAACTAAGAGACAAGCACCCAACCAGGGACACTAGGGTAGTTAACAACGACCCTGAGGAAGATCTCATCACTGGACAGTTAATTTTGCCAGAATCAGAAGTCTATAAAGCGATACCAGAACGCTGCTCCCAGCGGACGCAGCAGGGCGTTTGGCGGGCTAGCTCCGGGATTTTCAAGGATTGCTCCTGATAAAAGAGGCTGACCAGGTCACGACTGAACAGGACTCTGTGTGAATGGTCTGGGAAGATTCCAGAGCAGCGAGAGGACATCCCAGTGCATCGTTTCAGCGTAAACAGTGGAAGTTTTGTGCAGTTTGTGAGGGTTTGGGCTGAGTGTCCCAAGTCAGGCGGGAGCAGACAGTGCCTCCTCCCCCCACGTCGCCGGGAGGGGAGGGGGAGGGGGCGGGATGTGTGGGTGAAGATAAAGGGAACACTGGTTTTAGGGAATCACATGCCCATATCTTTCAAGATGTGCATGGAAATAAATAAATGTGTTTGTTGTAGGCAGAGCAGTGTAAACAACAGTGCACAATCAGTGTGTAGGAAGTGCCCCTCACCCCCACCCCGGGCAGCTCCGTGTGTGGTAAACAGTAACCCTCTCATAACCCTCACCCCTGCGCCTCACCCACCCAACTCTAGAGGGTACTTTTCACCTCCCAGCCCAGATGTCAGCAATGGCACAGGATGTGCCGGGCTGACAGGAACTTCCACTGCAGAGGCAGCGCCGGGAGTTCGACTACGAGACAGCTGTTAGGTGTGCCACAGGCAGTGTGCACTCAGTTCCTCAAGCTTCAACATCCGTGTGCACGGTGGATGTCTGGGCACCCGGAGGGCTTCAGGTGGGAACAACCAACAGCCCCTCCCAGCAGACAGAGAGGACCGGGGATCTGCAATCAAACTGGCGTCCACCAGGACGTTGACACGTCCCCAGGGCAGCTCTCCCTCGGGCTGCTAGCGGAGTCGCTGACCTCTTGGACCTCTTATGGTGCTCTTGCAAGCAGCAAATCCTGGCGCAACCTGCTGCTGTTTGCAATGGCTGTCTGCCTCTGTCCTGCCGAAGAGGGAATTTGAACTGCTCATTACTCTGTAATTTTTTCATGATTGCAACCATGTATGGACATGTTTATGATTCATTACCTTTGTAACTGTCATGATTGTGACCAGCTCTACCTGGAGCTCATTACCTTTGTAACTTGTCATGATTGTGACCAGATCTAGTTCATTACCTTTGTAAGTTGTCATGAGTGTGACCAGCTGTATCTGGAGCTCATTACCTTTGTAACTTGGTCATAATTGTGACCAGATCTAGTTCATTACCGCTGTAACTTGTTCAGCTATCAAAACTTTGGAGTCCAGTCCCTGGACCAATTATGTACCTCTGTAATATTTTGACTACCCCCACAGGATGGGTATGGGGTGCATAATAAAGATATAAACTAACTATAAAGTGATAGTGTCATTTCCAGCAGGATCTGCAGGAGGTTACACTGGAATACGACCACAATACCTCAAAGAGATGGTAAATCCAGTACTCGGCGCATCTGCATCAATTATTCACTCTGAGTTAACAACCTTCGTCAATAACTGTCTGGGTGGGCAGATTTCTTAAACCTTTTCTTTATCGGAGCCTCATTATGCGCTTTGAAGTAGAAGAATGTGGGAATGAGACCCATAGCTGTCGGTAACACTCTTCGCCGTCTTGTTGCCAAAGCAGCAGTAAGAAAGATTCACGTAGAAGCCGCTCTTCGCCGTTTAGTTGCCAAAGTAGCACAAAAGCTGCCAGTTTACTCCAGCCACGCCAACTAGACATTGGGGTCACTCATGGCAGTGAAGCGGCAGCTCATGCAGCAAGGACCTGAAGACAAGGCCGTAGTCAAACTTGACTTTAGAAATGCCTTTAATATGGTGAAAAGAGATGTGATCTTGCCAGCTGTTCAGGATAAGTTCCGTCTTTTTCCCTTCATTTCAGCTGGCTACAGAAAACCCTCAATTCTCTTGTTTGGCGAACATGAAATTCACTCATCAGGTGTTCAGCAGGGTGACCCACTCTCTCCATTTCTCTTCTGTTTGTCAGTAAGATAACTAACTTCCAGCTTGCTCAGCAAGCTCAATATCTGGTACCTGGATGATGGCACTCTGGCAGGTAATGAAGAGTCCCTGCTAGAGGACTAACAACAGATGAAATCATCACAACCAACCAGGAAATAATCCCAGCTGTGCGAACAATCTTTCCTGAAGCCTCTACTACCACCCTGTCCAACAGCATCCTCTTGGGAACACCACTGGGTCATCAGGCCATCAACACAGTCCTCAAGGACAAACTGAATGACCTGAATAGAATGGAGGAGAGAATAAGTGATCATGATGGCCAAGATGCCCTGTATCTCCTCACAAGGTGTCTTACTCTGCCAAGATTCATATCTTGAGGTGCGCATCCTCTTTCGACAACCCAACACTCAGCGAATATGATAGGTTTCTACAGACGATTTTGTAGAAATTATGCAGATGTTGTAGCCCCCTAACCTCACTTACCAGTCACAAGAATAAATTTTGTTGGACCCCAGATTGCCAAGATGCATTTAATCATGCTTAAAGACTCTTATACACTGGACCTATTCTCTTGTCTCCCGATTTTTCAAAACTTTTGTATTATAGGTTGATGCTTGTGATTCAGGGGTTGGGGCAGTAAAACTACAAGCATCTGAAGGTTCTTTGCAGCGCATTTTGACATCTTCGTAAGCAGCTCATCTCATGTGGTAAACATCTGTAGTGACCACAACCCTTTTACTTACCTCAGTGCCATGAAGAATCATAATACCCACCTGATGCGATGGAGTCTCAGGCTGTAATCTTATAATTTCTCTATATTCACATAGCCGGAAAAAAAAATTTTTCTGGCGGACTCTTTATCTGTAAATAAGTTAGGTTGTGTTAGGGACCATATAGGGTGTAAGCCCTTTTGTCCCTTATGGTCATAATGTAAAAAAAAATTGTTAATCTGGCTATAAGATTTTTTTCAGTGAGGGGACACTTGGTCCCGACTGCAAGTGACTTGAACCTACGCTGGCAGTACTGTCTGCTGTCCTACTCTGAGGTTGTGTCTGATGAGAAATTGTGATTTGAATACTACCCAATGAGCAGGATGGTTGAGAGGAAGGCAGTTCCATTAGTGTTTCGTGCCATGGTGGCACACTACCCATGGAGGGGATGCTTAGTCCTGGTTATTGGAGGCGTTTTGGGGTGGTGTGGCAGGCTATGAGTATGTTGCAATTTATTCATCATACGTCACACTCCCATATAGGCGTGCCTTCCAATTAGCGAAACAGATGCTAAGGTTTATGATCTAATAGGGGCTCCATTATTATATCAGAACCTCGGTTCATCACCTAATCACAGGCAAGTCCGCCAGAGCTGTGAAGCAAAGTGGCTCACTTGTGACACGAGTTTTGGCAGATTGTCTGGGCTGCTGGTTGCTCATGGAGTGCCGTGTCTGGGCTGCTGGTTGCTCATGGAGTGCCGTGTCTGGGCTGCTGGTTGCTCATGGAGTGCCGTGTCTGGGCTGCTGGTTGCTCATGGAGTGCCGTGTCTGGGCTGCTGGTTGCTCATGGAGTGCCGTGTTCTGGGCTGCTGGTTGCTCATGGAGTGCCGTGTCTGGGCTGCTGGTTGCTCATGGAGTGCCGTGTCTGGGCTGCTGGTTGCTCATGGAGTGCCGTTGTCTGGGCTGCTGGTTTGTCATGGAGTGCCGTGTCTGGGCTGCTGGTTGCTCATGGAGTGCCTTGTCTGGGCTGCTGGTTGCTCATGGAGTGCCGTGTCTGGGCTGCTGGTTGCTCATGGAGTGCCGTGTTTGGGCTGCTGGTTGCTCATGGAGTGCCGTGTCTGGTGCTTGCATTTTGCTTCTTTGACCACTGTGTTGTATGCTTGCTCTTACTTTATTGTACATATTGTAAATACTAGCTTGCTTCTTTGTGAAGGAAATACAAGTCATATTTCCTTTGTGAATATCAAAATGGTATATAATACCGACAGGTTGGTAGGTAAGACACATAGGCAACTGTTGCCTATGTCTTACCTACCAACCTGTCGGTATCATATGCCATTTTGATATTCACTCTGCCAGACACTCAACACAATGGCATCTTGGTACAGAAGAGAAAACACTTTGGACAACTTTTTCAAGTGAGAATGTTGGATCTGAGAGGGACCTGACCTCTCAGTGATTACCTTCTTCCTTCTACCACTCAGCACCTGACCTTCCGACGACAGTATATAAGTCTCCACACTGTCGCTTGATCTTCACGTTGTTTCAGACTATGGAACAGAACTCTTCTCCAGGCTGAGGGACTGACAACCTTAAATCTTCGACTTCAAGGGTGATGGACTGATTACATCGTCTTCACATCTCTACTGCTCTGCCTACTTTCTGTACTCGACTGAAGAAGCCTACTGTGTAGGAGAAACGTTTCGGAATAAAGTTGCCTAACTGTTGCCTATGTGTCTTACCTACCAACTCATATATCCTTTGCTGTTACAACAAGGTGTGCGGGCCATAATTACACCTGTGTTCGTAATAGGCTGTATCTCACCGAGACAGGGTGACCTAAAATGAAAAATCAAAATTTTTCTTTTTAAATTTAGTAATTCATACAGGAGAAGGGGTTACTAGCCTCATGCTCTTGGCATTTTAGTCGACTTTACTACATACATGGATTATAAAGGAAAATTATTTTCCATTTCCCCATGAAGATAAGAAATATAGAAAAAACTATTAAGAAAATAGAAGAAAACCCAGAAGGGTTTGTAAATATGTGTGTACATGCAGGACGGTAGTGCCTCACTACGTGGCTGCTGTCTCCCAACCTACTATGCAAAACAATCGCAAACAGGAGATCTGAACAAAGCAGAAGCCACATGGGGATTGAAACCTTTAGCTTAAGATCGTTCGCACTCTCTGTACGTCGCCGGGAGCTATGCAATGTTGCAAGGCTAGCAAGAGACAGTAGGGGGAAAAATTCTCTTTGAGACAAGGCAGAAGCGTCATGCCATGTCACAGTCTAGAGTGAGTGCTGTCCGCTCCTCAACCACCACCGTCCCTCCCTCCCCTTACGAGGGAGAGGAGGGAGGGACATCAGAAGTTTACACAAAGCTAGTTATGGAATAATAAGGAATAGCCGTAGTCACTCCTAAACCGCATTTTAATCGACATCAACTAATCAAGTGACAAATTGAATCATTTTTTTCTTAAGTAGTAAATACACCCATGTCTGAAACAATGTTTAAGAGATGGGTCACACAGAAATGGTCACAGCTGAAGATGAAAAGAAAAGTCAGAGAGGTCACAGCGAGATGGGACAGCAAGAGGGTCACAGCTGGAAGCTGAAAACTCAGATGAGTCAAAGGGATGTATTTCTTTAGTAACAGAGTTGTCAGGAAGTGGAACAATTTGGAGAGTGACGTAATGGATACAGAATCCTATACAGATTTAATAACTGGATCGATAAAGTTCATGGAGAAGAGAGTAGATCTAGTAGCGACCAGCAAAAAAGCGGGGTCAGGAGCTATGAATCGACTCCAGCAACTACAACTAGGTGAGTACAACTAGGTGAGTACACATACTCACTCTTGCACACTTCAATACTTCCCAAATATTAACGACTAAAAGTTAAGTGGCTCTTCTCTTGTCCCCAAATATAAAATGACTAAAAGAACTGAGAAACAGTAAGTCTTCCGCTTGTTTGCTACTCTACTAAACCAACTGTGAATAATAAATGGCATGAAATAAGACCTAGAATTTTTATGGGCATTTACTGAGTTTCACAGAGCTTCAGCGTTTAGCATTTGTATTTGATGGAATAGAGAGAGTGTTAGGTAGATAAGCATGTAGGAAGTAATAAACATAGTGGAGAGAGAGAGAGAGAGAGAGAGAGAGAGAGAGAGAGAGAGAGAGAGAGAGAGAGAGAGAGAGAGAGAGAGAGAGAGAGAGAGAGACAGACAGACAGACAGACAGACAGAGACAGAGAGCGATAAAGATAAAGTCAGTTGATCAAATGAAAATGTTGGCCCACAGATGGCTCCAACTTCATCCTGTTCCCTACTTGTATGTTTCATAACAATAAAAATGCTTTCAAATGAGCTGATGTAGGTAACAGCTCTTAGCTTGTCAATAAAGTTAGGAATCCTAAATTTGTCAAACCCTGTGTAAAAAAAGAACGAGAGAAAGAAAGGAGAGAGAGAGAGAGAGAGAGAGAGAGAGAGAGAGAGAGAGAGAGAGAGAGAGAGAGAGAGAGAGAGAGAGAGAGAAACTGAGGGAAGATGCTAGGGTAAAGAAGGAAGTGCCTGGGAATAGATAATGTAATGAAAGAGATACAGTTGGGATAAGTACTTCGGGAGGGGTTAATGTGAGAGAGAAAAGTAGATACAGTGGTACCTCGAGTTACGAACTTAATTCGTTCCAGACGGCTATTCAAGTGCCGATACCGAAGGAATTTTTTCCCATAAGAAATAATGAAAATTAGATTAATCGATTTCAGACCCCAAAAATACACTTACAAAAGCACCACTACATACAAATGCATTAGCTGATAATCCATGTACTGAGGTCTGGGAGCCCTGTTTATATACTGTAGTAGAGGTACCACTGTACTTGATGGCAGTGACTCGTGCTAAGTAGAGGTACCACTGTACTTGATGGCAGTGACTCGTGCTGGATTACAGTGCTTCTGAACGGAGTATGAGAGAGGATATACCTGGAAGGTGGTTATCATAAGGGTTGGAGAATTGTTTGGAAATGTGTTTGAAATTAGGCAGGACTACATTAGAGGAAAAGTCGTACCCAAGATGTAATATAAAAAAATAATTTTGCAGGGTGTGGGGAGGGTGATCAGAATATGAAGGTACATAGCTGAATATCCAATAAGAACAAAACTGTAAGATACATTTTTGTATGTTATTCGCTGGTCAAACCTTCTTTTAGGTTCTTATTGATATAATAAATGGAGAGAATTTTAAGTGATTCATAACTGAATCACGTGATTGTTTTGCCTAAAACTTTAAAAAATAATTAAATTGCTGATTAATTAGAGCCATAAGATAATGTTAGGTGAAGAAGGGGACAGAAATGCTATGCATAACCAGGGGATTTCCAAGGTAATTTTAAAATGTTGTCTAATCTTGTGAAACTATGTACTCTATCTTATGGGAAAAGAAATTATATTTTTTGTTTATTTGTTTGTTTTGGACAAAAGAACCTACGAAATGAAGACGTGGGCGTGAGGAAGAATTAGGAACAAGTATGTGAAGTTTCGTTGGGAAACGTTGACGGTTTAAGGAAATATGAAAACAAAAACAAAAGTGCAACAGTAAGACAGTAATTGAGACACCTCACTTGTGGTCTGGTGAGAGACATGTAAAGGCATCAAGACACATGAAGAGCGGATTACTGGACACAACTACACATTTTTCCATAACTGATTTTTTTCCCACAAAACTGTATCATCATTCACTCGTTGCCTCCCGAGACTTTTCGAATTTATTCTTGAAGCTGTGCATGGAGAATGCGCATCCAGGTTATTCCACTTCCTTTCAACCATAAGAAAGAAGAAACATTATTCTAACATTCTTATCGTGCATTTTGTCATAACCTTCCATTTACGCTCCGGTAATCCTGCTTATTGCCTCTTGAAATATTTCTTAGTCTGCATTGTCAAATCACTTCAATATTTTTTAAGTCTTAATTATGTCTTTCCAGGGCCTCACAGTTTGTTTTTCTCAGCTCTGGGAATTGTTTTGATGTAATCAGGGATTCGTGCATACCTGATCACTTTATGCATACTTAATGTAATGGACTTAACAAATGTCTCGCACAGGGTCCAGAGTTGATCAATGTTGACATTATTGAATACAAATTTTATGTTCGCCAGATAAACATTCGCATCAGATGTTCGGTTAATGAGCAACTAGAGAGACTTGTAGTGAACAATACTCACACCTAGATCATGTTGCATAAGTGTTGGTGTCTGCAACTTCAGTCGACTCAGTAAGGGTTTCCAGGTTTCCTTTCTCGGATTGGCATTAGTTACGGCATTGGTTAAAAAGACAATTTTCCGAAAACTCTGCAGTTTGTCAAATATACAATTTAACTTTCCCCTTTCATTCATTCATTTTTAAAATTCCAAAACCTGGGAATAGAATTATACAGGATTCTTTCGCTAATTTCATGAGAATAACATATACAGGAAAACGTATAGGCGTCAGTTCTCCTCTCTAACTATTAATTTCCGTCCACATCCATTACATAATTCCTCATCTATTGTAATACCTGTCTGTCATTTCTACTTCATTCGCTTTTGCTCTGTTCTCTCGTATTATACAGTGTAGAAGGCCAACTTGCAGTCAATGAATGTACAGTACTCCAGCCCTCGCTTTTACGCTCTTGATACAACTTCAGCAAATTAAGGTTCATTTTTATGAAGGCATTTATCTCCATTTACTCAACTATTCATCTTTGTATTGTCTTTTCTAATGCATTCCATAATATGCGCATTAAGAATGGCGACTAGTATTTGTTGCAACCTGTCTATCCATTTTCTTAAATAATGGGATAACATTGCTTTTCTACTTTTGTTCTGGTAATTTTTTGAAAATTATTCACTTGTAGAATTTAATTAGCAAATTATTCTGACAATGATTTTTGCCCCCAACTCATGCTGATGTATTGTCAGTTTCTATTGCCTTTAATATATCCAGATATCTGAGCAGCTTTCTCGCTTCATGTATAGATCAAGTTCAAAATAAGGTCGGACACTCTTTCCGTTTCACTCCGGAGGATTCCTTAAATCCTCAGAAAACCTCTTAAATCAGGGTTTCGCAGAACTCCTTTTGAAATTCATGAGGGCTTTTGTCCTTAAATGAGCTTTCCTTACTTTCTGTTATTTTTTCCTGGTGTCTCTATGCAAAATTTTCGCTTCAGATTGATGATATACAATTCTCAAATTAACACTTAGCTAAGTGGTTTTGCAACCTTTTCTCAGTGATGGCACATTGAAGTCACTTACCTTATTCAGTGTCACCGGTAGTCAATTTCCTATTAAAAACCACTTTCCAAGAGCTCTTAGTAACAATAATAATAATAAAACATACTGCGTTATAAACTTAATAGATACTTACAACAGACACACATAAAAGAGATAAGAAAGAAAAAATAGGCAACCTACATATTGCTTGACTGCAAGACAGTGTTCGGTAATGTGCATCATGCAAAACAGAATCACTCGAGAAACATGCAAAAATATGAGAGAAGAAAATCAAATTATAAAAGAGTATATAAATTTAAGAAAACGAAGAGACAGAGAATCAGTATAGTTACCATAATTATCAGAGATATATAATCATCTTTCAGATGACCGATACCTTATTATTATTATAATAATAATAATAATAATAATAATAATAATAACCTTTATTTCTACAAGTATTAGGTAGTAGGTTGGTAGAAAGCAACCACCCAGGAAGGTACTACCGTCCTGCCAAATGAGTGTGAAACAGAAGCCTGAAATTATTTTGCATGATGGTGGGATTGCTGGTGTCTTTGTCTCATAAACATGCAAGGTTGCAGGTATGTCTTGCTACTTCTACTTTCCTTAGGTCACACTACACATGCATGTACAAGCATATATATAGTAACCCCCCCGGGTTTTCTTCCTAGTCCTTGTTCTTGTTTATTTCTGCTTATATCCATGGGAAAGTGGAACAGAGTTTCTTCCTCCGTAAGCTATGCATGTCGTAGGAGGCGACTAAATCCGGGAGCAATGGGCTAGTAACCCTTTCTCCTGCATAACTACTAAAAAGAAGGAAAATAAGAACTTTACAAAATTGGGATGTTTGAATGTGCGTGGATGTAGTGCAGATGAGAAGAAAGAAGTGATTGCAAATGTTATGAATGAAAAGAAGTTGGATGTCCTGGCCCTAAGCGAAACAAAGCTGAAGGGGGTAGGGGAGTTTCAGTGGGGAGAAATAACTGGGATTAAGTCAGGAGTATCTGAGAGAGTTAGAGCTAAGGAAGGGGTAGCAATAATGTTAAAGGATCAGTTATGGAGAGAGAAAAGGGAATATAAATGTATAAATTGAAGGATTATGTGGAATAAAATAAGGGTCGGATGTGAAAAGTGGGTCATAATAAGTGTGTATGCACCTGGAGAAAAGAGGAGTGTAGAGGAGAGAGACAGATTTTGGGAGATGTTAAGCGAGTGTGTAGGAGCGTTTGAGCCAAGTGACAGAGTAATCGTGGTAGGGGACCTAAATGCCAAAGTAGGAGAAGCGTTTAGAGAGGGTGTGGTAGGTAAGTTTGGGGTGCCAGGTGTAAATGATAAAGGAGAGCATTTGATTGAACTTTGTATAAAAAGGGGTTTGGTTATAGGTAACACATATTTTAAGAAAAAGATGATAAATAAGAAGACAATATACGATATAGGTCGTAATGACAGTAGTTTGTTGGACTACTTATTGGAAGAAAAAAGACTGTTGGGTAGACTTTTCAGGATGTACATGTTTATAGAGGGGCCACAGATATATCACATCACTTTTTAGTTGTAGCTACAGTGAAAGTGAAAGGTAGATGGGATACAAGGAAAATGGAAGCAGCAAGTAAGAGAGAGGTAAAGGTTTATAAACTAAAGGAAGAGGCAGTTAGGTAAAGATATAAACAACCGTTAGAGGACAGATGGGCTAGAGTGAATATAGGCAATGGGGAAGAAGACGTATGGGGTATGTCTAAGAATATAGTGTTAGAGTGTTCAGCAGCAGTTTGTGGTTAGAGGAAAGTGGGTGCCAGAGGGAAGAAGAGCCATTGGTGGACTGATGATGTAAAGAGAGTAGTAACAGAGAAAAAGTTAGCATATGAGAGGTTTTTACAATGTAGAAGTGATGCAAGGAGGAGTAGTATATGGAGAGAAAAAGAGAGGTTAAGAGAGTGGTGAAGCAATGTAAAAAGAGAGCAAATGAGAGAGTAGGTGAGATGTTAACAAATTTTGTTGAAAATAAGAAAAAGCTTTGGAGTGATATTAATAAGTTGAGGAAGCCTAGGAACAAATGGATTTGACAGTTAAAAATAGGAGAGGGAAGTTATTAAATGGAGAGTCAGAGGTATTGGAAAGATGGAGGGAATATTTTGAGGAATTGTTAAATATTGATGAAAAGAAGGAAGCTGTGATTTCGTGTATAGAGCAAGGAGGAATAACATCTTGTAGGAGTGAGGAAGAACCAGTTGTGAGTGTGGGGAAAGTGCGTGGGGCAGTGGGTAGAATGAAAGGGGGTAAAGCAGCTGGGATTGATGGGATAAAAATAGAATTGTTAAAAGCAGTTGGGGATATAGTTTTGGAGTGGTTAGTGTTTTTATTTAATAAATGTATGGAAGAGGGTAAGGCACCTAGGGACTTGCAGAGAGCATGCATAGTTCCTTTGTATAAAGGCGAAGGGGACAAAAGAGAATGTAAAAATTTTAAGGGAATAAGTCTGTTGAGTATACCAGGTAAAGTGTATGGAAGATTTATTATTGAAAGAATTAAGAGTAAGATGGAGAGCAGGATAGTAGATGAACAAGGAGGCTTTAGGATGGTTAGGGGGTGTGTAGACCAAGTGCTTACAGTGAAACATATAGATGAACAGTATTTCGATAAAGGTATTTATGGATTTGGAAAAGGCGTATGATAGGGTGGAAAGGGAAGGGGGCAATGCAGCAGATGTTGCAAATGTATGGAATAGGAGGAAGGTTATTGAAAGCAGTGAAGAGTCTATACGAGGATAGGGAGGCTCAGGTTAGAGTATGTAGGCGAGAGGGAGATTATTTCCCAGGCCTTAGACAGGGATGTGTGATGTCACCGTGGTTGTTCAACATATTTATAGATGGAGTTGTAAGAGAAGTGAATGCTCGGGTGTTGGCAAGAGGTGTGGGGTTAAAAGATAAAAAATCTAACACAAAGTGGGAGTTGTCACAGTCGCTCTTTGCTGATGACACTGTGCTTTTGGGAGATTCTGAAGAGAAGTTGCAGAGGTTGGTGGATGAGTTTGGTAGGGTATGTAAAAGAAGGAAATTAAAAGTGAATATAGGAAAGAGTAAGGTGATGAGGATAACAAAAAAATTAGGTAACGGAAGATTGGAGGGAGAGAGAGTATGGAGGAGGTGAATGTGTTCAGATATTTGGGAGTGGATGTGTCAGTGGATGGGTCTATGAAAGATGAGGTGAATCATAGAATTGCCGAGGGGAAAAATGTGAGTGGTTCACTGAGGTGTCTGTGGAGACAAAGAACTTTATCCATGTAAGCATAGAGGGGGAATGTGTGAGAGTATATTTACATAAGAACATAAGAAAGAAGGAACACTGCAGAAGGCCTACTGACCCATCTGAGGCAGGTCCATCACTCCCCAGCTTAGACCTGACTACCTGGAGTTAATCCTCTCCAGGTAAACTCCAGGTAGTCAGGTCACTTCCACAACCATGCCATGGGTTGTGAATGTTGCAACAAGGAGAAGGCTGGAGGCAGTGGAGATGTCGTGTCTGAGGGCAATGTGTGGTGTGAATATAATGCAGATAATCCGTAGTTTGGATATTAGAAATAGGTGTGGGATTACCAAAACCATTATCCAGAGAGCTCAGGAGAGGTTATTGAGATGGTTTGGACATGTAGAGAAGATGGAACGAAATAGAGGGAAGGCGGGGTAGGGGTCAGCCTAGGAAAGGTTGGAGGGAGGGGGTAAAGGAGGTTTTGTGTGCGAGGGGCTTGTTCTTCCAGCAAGCGTGCATGAGCGTGATAGATAGGAGCGAATGGAGATAAATGGTTTTTAGGACTTGACGTGCTGTTGGAGTGTAAACAAGGCAACATTTATGAAGAGATTCAAGGAAACAGGCAGGCTGGAATTGAGTCCTGGAGATGGGAAGTACAGTGTCTGCACTCTAAAGGAGGGGAGTTAATGTTGCAGTTTTATAATTATAGTGTAAGCATGCCTCTGGCAAGATAGTTGTGATGTAGTCAGTGTGCTTGTGGTCTACCTAATCAGCCACACCTGCCCTTCGTAAATAGCTGTCAGACACGCCTCTCGGATTAAGGCTCAGGTCTTTTGTCTTTTGGACAAGCGTCAGGTTTCGGCATCAGGTCAAAGCACGTGGTGCACTCCTCATTGGGGGGATGCTTGGAGGACCATATAAGGCCGAGGAAACAACTAGAGAGGGACATTCGGGCAGAGCTCTGGCCTGTGTGCAGAGCTCTGGGCACGAGATTCTAGCAGAGCGGCTGCCGGTGTGCAGAGCTCTGGGAGAGAGCTGCTGGAGAGTCTCTGGAGGAGACTGTTGGAGACACTGGGCAGAGTTCTGTTGGAGCAGGTCTTGGGACCTGTGGCTGGAAGTGTGACTGAGTTCCTGTGGTGAACTGTCCTCTGAACTATATTGTAAGTTATATTCTGTTTCGTCAGTTGATTGTATTCCCTGTCTCCCTGCTTATATGTACAATCCCCATTTATCTAAACTCAATAGTGTTCTCCTGTTCCCAAATATATTATTGCACAAGGAATTAAATAAACTGTGTTTGAGTGGAATAGTAATATTCACTGTCCCCCGTTATATTCTTATAATTCTTTATTCTTATACTTTATTTTATTATTTATATTTTAAGTACTGAGAGGGTGAATAGTGTTAGGTGGTAATGAGAGGTGATGGTGTAGTCATCAGTGACCTCACATTACCTCCGCTCCTGTCAACCTCACCTCTCCTGCCTACTCACTCCTTCCCTTCGCTCCCCTAGTCCCCAAATACCCAAATTTCCATACCCCCCTACATGACACAGTGATGGAGTGAATGATGATTTTTTTTCTTTTTCGGGCCACCCTGCCTTGGTGGGAAAAGGCCGATGTGTTAATAAAAAAAAATCTACAGGAACATGATGCAACTTATACAGACGTAGTTGACATCAGTGGCATCCTATATAGAAAGCCCCTGGCGATGCAGAGCATTTCTGGCAACTTAAGTTAATTTTGTCCTCAGGATGCGACCCACACCAATTGACTAACTCCCAGGTACCTATTTACTGCTAAGTGAACAGGGATAAGTGTCATAAGGAAAGACGCCCAATGTTTCACCCATACCGGGGATCGAACCTTAATGTGTGAACTGAGTGCAACCTCAGCTCCTCAAATTAATATTGGGAAAGAAGACCCGAGGACAAAAAATACAACAAAGTAGTCACCTGTTTCCCCCACAAACATAAACATATTCAGCAACAGTACCTGGGAAAGCAGCACTACAATGGAATTCTCAGCTAACATAACACGAGAATTTCCAAGGAAATTCAGAAGACACCACAAGCTTGGAACCGCTAACTTAAGCAGAGAATACAAGCAGATATCATCAGACCATTTAAATTTATACACACTTATAGTAAAAAACACTGGGAAATAAAGAAAAAACTGACTACACATGGGACCGAAAAAATACATATTAAGACTAATAGTTAAGAGGCAGGCCCAGGAGTAAGAGCTCAACCTCTGCAAACTCACCGAGGTTGTAACAGCAAGGTAAGTGCGCCTAATCGCCCCAACAAACCCGCTAATACATGAACAGTGAATAACAGCAGAGGCGTAGTGCATCTGAGGAAGCCAAACACTCGCCTCGCTCACCGTCTATATATGCATCTCATTAACTGGTGCACTTTATCAGGCAGAAACAGATCAGTCACTGCATCACCAGTTTCCTCACCTGTTTGTTCTAATCACCTGCAGAAGACAAGTATATATTGACTAACAAGGCGCTCTGCTGGGGGATAATGAAAAAAAAAAACTAAAAAACTAAAAAAAAAACATTGAGGAGGCAAAGGGAAATGGAGGTAAATGGGCAAGTAGAGAGAGAGTGAACCTTGGGTGAGAGAACACATGGAGAGGCTTAGTTAACTCAACATTTTCAAGGAATTACTTGAGGAAAGAAATTGAAGACGAAGCTTCAGAGAAGAGATGGCAAAAGTATATAGTAGACGGAAGAACAGAGGAGGTGAAGGATAGTGGAGTGAAAAAGAAGGAATGTGGCGCCGGGATGAGAGGGGGAGGGATGTAGCGCCGGGATGAGAGGAGGGAGTAGCGCCGGATGAGAGGGAGGGATGTGGCGCCGGGATGAAAGGGGAGGGATGTGACCCTGAGATGAGAGGGGAGGGATGTGGCGCCAGGGTGAGAGGGAAGGGATGTGGCGCCGGGATGAGAGAGGAGGGCTGTGGCGCCGGGATGAGAGGGGAGGGATGTGGCCCCGGGATGAGAGAGGAGGGATGTGGCCCCGGGATGAGAGGGAGGATGTGCCCCGGATGAGAGGGAGGGATGTGGCCCGGATGAGAGAGGAGGATGTGGCCCCGGGATGAGAGGGGAGGGATGTGGCGCCGGGGTGAGAGGGGACGGATGTGGCGCCAGGGTGAGAGGGGAGGGATGTGGCGCCAGGATGAGAGAGGAATGTGGCGCCGGGATGAGAGGGGAGGGATGTGGCGCCGGGATGAAAGGGGAAGTGGGAGAGTAACGGGGTGCAAGGATGAGTGGGAGAGTAACGCGGTGCAAGAATGAGTGGAAGAGTTACCTGGTGCAAAGTTGAGTGGGAGAGTAACGTGGTGCAAGGTTGAGTGGGAGAGTAACGTGGTGCATGGATGAGTGGGAGAGTTAATTGGTGCAAGGATGAGTGGGAGAGTTACCTGGTGCAAGGATGAGTGGGAGAGTAATGGGGTGCAAGGTTGAGTGGGAGAATAACGTGGTGCAAGGATGAGTGGAAGAGTAACGTGGTGCAAGGATGAGTGGGAGAGTAACGTGATGCAAGGTTTGAGTGGAAGAGTAACGTGGTGCAAGGATGAGTGGGAGAGTAACGTGGTGCAAGGTTGAGTAGGAGAGTTACGTGGTGCAAGGTTGAGTGGGAGAGTAACGTGGTGCAAGGTTGAGTGGGAGAGTAACGTGGTGCAAGGTTGAGTGGAGAGTACGTGTGCAAGTTGAGTGGAGAGTTGGTGATCGAAAGTAGATACGTGCAAGGTTGAGTGGGAATAGTCAGTGATGCAATGTTGAGTGAGAGAGTTAAGTGGTGTAAGGTTGAGTGGGATAGTCAAGTGGTGCAAGGTTGAGTGGGAGAGCGTTGCAGTGATGTGGAGGAAGTTACTGGTCAAGGTTGAGTGGAGAGTTAGGGGATGCAAGGTTGAGTGAGAGAGTTAATGGTGCAAGGTTGATGGGAAGATAAGTGGTTGCAAGGATGAGTGGAAGAGTAAAGGGGTGCAAGGTTGAGTGGGAGAGTTAAGAGGTACAAGGAAGAGTGGGAGAGTTAAGTGGTTCAAGGTTGAGTGGGAGAGTTAAAGGGCAAAGGTTGAGTGTGAGAGTTAATGGTTCAAGGTTGAGTGGGAGAATTAAGTGGTTCAAGGTGAGTGGAAGAGTTAAGGGGTGCAAGGTTGAGTGGGAGAGTTAAGGGGTTCAGGATGAGAGGGAGACTTAAGGGTTGCATGCTTGAGAGGAAGAGTTAAGGGGTGCAAAGGTTGAGTGGGAGAGTTAAGTGGTTCAAGGTTGAGTGGGAGAGATAAGTGGTTCAAGGTTGAGAGGGAGAGTTAAGGGATGCATGAATAAGAGGGAAAGGTAGGACGATTCATGGAAAGGATGGAGGAGAGACTGTAGAGGAGAGTCAGAGGAGATGGAGAGGTCAGCAGGAGATGTGCACAGAGTCTGAGGAGAGTGTAAGGAGTTCAAGAGTGAGATGAGAGAGATATGAGAAGTTACAGGCAGTGTCAAGGGAGAGTTAGGAGGCAGTGTCAAGAGAGGGATGTACAGCAGAGTCATGAGAAAGATGTGAGAAGAAAGGAGATGTAGCAGGCAGAGTCATGGGAGAAGATGTAGCAGGCAGTGTCAAGAGGAGATGTAGCAGGCAGTGTCAAGAGAGGAGATGTAGCAGGCAGAGTCAAGGAGGAGATGTAGCAGGCAGAGTCAAGAGAGGAGATGTAGCAGGCAGAGTCAATGGGAGAAGATGTAGCAGGCAGAGTCAAGAGAGGAGATGTAGCAGGCAGAGTCAAGGGAGAGAGATGTAGCAGGCAGAGTCAAGAGAGGAGATGTAGCAGGCAGAGTCAAGAGAGAAGATGTAGCAGGCAGTGTCAAGGAGAAGAGATGTGCAGCAGGCAAGAGAATGTGGAGAAGATGTAGCAGGCAGAGTCAAGAGGAGATGTAGCAGGCAGTGTCAAGGAGAAGATGTAGCAGGCAGAGTCAAGAGAGGAGATGTAGCAGGCAGAGTCAAGGGAGGAGATGTAGCAGGCAGAGTCAAGGAGAGATGTAGCAGGCAGTGTCAAGGAGGAGATGTAGCAGGCAGAGTCAAGAGAGGAGATGTAGCAGGCAGAGTCAAGAGAGAGATGTAGCAGGCAGAGTCAAGAGAGAGATGTAGCAGGCAGAGTCAAGGGAGAAGATGTAGCAGGCAGAGTCAAGAGGAGATGTACAGAGCAGTTCAAGGAGAAGATGTAGCAGGCAGAGTCAAGAGAGGAGATGTAGCAGGCAGTGTCAAGGAGAAATGTAGCAGGCAGAGTCAAGAGGAGATGTAGCAGAGCAGGTCAAGGAGAAGATTAGCAGCAGAGTCAAGAGAGAATGTAGCAAGGCAGTGATCAAGGAAAGATGTAACAGGAAGTCAAGAAGAGAGAGAATGTAGCAGAGCAGTGTCAAGGAGAGATTAGACAAGTCAAGGAGAATTAGCAGAGAGTCAAGAGATGTACAGAGTCAAGAATGTAGCAGCAGTCAAAGAGAGATGAGCACAGATCAAGGGAGATGTGAGCAGGAAGTCAAAAAAGAGAAGGAAATGGAGCATAGAGAGATTAGAAGATCAAAAGTGTACAGTCAAGGAGAAATGTAAGCAGAGTCAAGAGAGAGATGAAGGCAGGTCAAGGAGAGATGTAGAGCAGAGTCAAGAAGAGATGTAGCACAGGTCAAGGAGAGATGTAGCAGGCAGGTCAAGAGAGATGTAGCACAGGTCAGATGAGCAAGAGGAGAGATGTAGCAGGCAGAGTCAAAGAAGATAGAAGGTCAAGAAATAGAGCAGATCAAAGGAGATGTAGCAGGCAAGTCAGGAAGATGTAGCAGGCAGAGTCAAGAGAAGAGAAGTGTAGCAGAGAGTCAAGGAGAGATGTGCAGCAGAGTCAAGAGAATGAGAGCAGGTAAGGAAGATGTAGCAGCAGAGTCAAGGAGAATGTAGCAGGCAGGTCAAGGAATGTACAGAGTCAAGAGAGAGATGTAGAAGAGTCAAAGGAGAGATGTAGCAGATCAGAAGAGTCAAAGGGAGATGTACAGGCAGGTCAAGAGGAGATGTAGCAGGCAGAGTCAAGGGAGGAGATGTAGCAGGCAGGTCAGAGAAGATGTAGCAGCAGATCAAGGGAGATGCAGGGTCAAGAGAAGATGCAGGCAGTCATGGAGAAGATGTAGCAGGCAGAGTCAAGAGAGGAGATGTAGCAGGCAGTGTCAAGGGAGGAGATGTAGCAGGCAGAGTCAAGGAGGAGATGTAGCAGGCAGTGTCAAGAGAGAAGATGTAGCAGGCAGAGTCATGGGAGAAGATGTACAGGTGAAGTAGATCAAGGGAAGATGGCAGCAGAGTAAGAGAGGAGATGTAGCAGGCAGTGTCAAGGAGAAGATGTAGCAGGCAGAGTCAAGGGAGGAGATGTAGCAGGCAGAGTCAAGGGAGGAGATGTAGCAGGCAGAGTCAAGGAGAGATGTAGCAGGCAGAGTCAAGGGAGGAGATGTAGCAGGCAGAGTCAAGGGAGGAGATGTAGCAGGCAGAGTCAAGGAGAGAGATGTAGCAGGCAGGTCAAGGGGAAGATGTAAGGCAGAGTAAGAGGAGAGAGAGGAGACAGAGGAGAGAGCAGGAGAGTCAAGGAGTAGATGTAGCAGGCAGAGTCATGGGAGAAGATGTAGCAGGCAGAGTCAAGAGAGAGATGTAGCAGGCAGTCAAGGAGAGATGTAGCAGGCAGAGTCAAGAGAGGAAGTCAAAGGAAGTGTAGCAAACAAAGTCAAAGAGATGTAACATACATAGTCAAAGGAGGGATGTAACAAGCAGATTCAAGGGAGGAGATGTAGCAAGCAGAGACAAGGAGGGATATGTAACAAAAGTCAAGGAAGGATGTAGCAGAGCAGAAGTCAAGGAGAATATAAGCAGAGTCAAGGAGGAGATGTAGTAAACAGAGTCAAAGGAGGAGATGTAACAAGCAGAGACAAGGAGGATAGTGCAAACAAAAGTCAAAGGAGGGATGTAACAGGCAGAAGACAAAGGAGGAGATGTACAGAGATCAAGGAGGATACAAGCAGAGCAAGGAATGTAACAGAGTCAAGGGACTTACAAGGCAAAAGTTCAGGCAATACAGAAATCAAAGTCAAGGAAGGAATGTAACAGAGCAAAGTCAAAGGGTGAACAGTCAAGGAAGTATGAACAAGATCAAGGAGAAGATGTAGCAAGCAAGTCACAGGAAGTGAAGTGTACAAACAGAAAGTCAAGAGGAATGTAACAAGCAAAAGTCAAGGAAGGTAGAATGCAACAGAAGTCAAAGAGAGATGCACAAGTCAGGAAATGCAGCAGAAGTCAAGAGGAGTGAGAATGTAAGCAGGAAAGAGTCAAAGGAGATGTAGCAGGCAGAGTCAAGGGAGGGGATGTAGCAGGCAAAGGAGTCAAGGGAGGGATGTAGCAGGCAAAGGAGTCCAGGGAGTGGATGTAGCAGGTAAGCAGGAGATGAAGCAAGGAGTCCAGGGAGTGGATGTAGCAGGCAAAGGAGTCCAGGGAGGGGATGTAGCAGGCAAAGGAGTCCAGGGAGGGGATGTAGCAGGCAAAGGAGTCCAGGGAGGGGATGTAGCAGGCAAAAGAGTCAAGGGAGGGGATGTAGCAGGCAAAGGAGTCAAGGGAGGGGATGTAGCAGGCAAAGGAGTCCAGGGAGTGGATGTAGCAGGCAAAGGAGTCCAGGGAGTGGATGTAACAGGCAAAGGAGTCCAGGGAGTGGATGTAGCAGGCAAAGGAGTCCAGGGAGGGATGTAGCAGGCAAAGGAGTCCAGGGAGGGGATGTAGCAGGCAAAGGAGTCCAGGGAGTGGATGTATCAGGCAAAGGAGTCCAGGGAGTGGATGTAGCAGGCAAAGGAGTCCAGGGAGGGGATGTAGCAGGCAAAGGAGTCCAGGGAGGGATGTAGCAGGCAAAGGAGTCCAGGGAGGGGATGTAGCAGGCAAAGGAGTCCAGGGAGGGGATGTAGCAGGCAAAGGAGTCCAGGGAGTGGATGTAGCAGGCAAAGGATTGTAGGACGTGAGTCTGGGGATGTGATGAGTTGGGATGTGGTCACGGGAAAGTGCTAATAAGAGGAAGTGGTGATGGCAAAGTGGGAATGAGGGGAAATGGTCACGGGAAATGTTGAATGAGGGGAAGTGTTCATTGGAAAGTATGAATAAAGGGAAGTGGTCATGGGAAGGGGTGAGAAGAGAAGTGCTGAAACAAGAATCAGGGGAAGTGGTGAGAAAAGAAGTGATGAAGCAAGGATCAGGGGAAGGGGTTAGAAGATAAGTGCTGACACAAGAATCAGGGAAAGGGGTGAGAAAAGAAGTGCTGAAGCAAGGATCAGGGGAAGGGGTGAGAAGAGAAGTGCTGAAACAAGAAGAGGATCAAGGGAAGAGGTGAAAAGGAAAATGATGATAATTAAAAAAAAAATGCAAAAGTTATCAATTTGATAAGTGGTTCATGATGTAGTTTGAATTACATACTTAAAATTATTTTACTTCGTGTAATTTCAAGGTGAGTTCTCTGGTGTTTTCTTGCCAAGGCTCACACCTTCAATACTTTACACTTATTACCAACTTATAACATGTCCCTGCCTAGCACCATTATTGCCTAACACTTGTAAGTGCTCAACACTAATACTCACTTACACTTTTTAGTGATACATATTATTATAAATTTACACTTTAAATTACTGAAAAGTAATTATCACTTACTCAGATTAATGTTGAAATCTAAATTATAATTACAAGTGTTAGCTTACAGTTGTTTGTGATTAATACTAATAGGAACCTCCAATTGTTAGTGTTGTACACTAACAGTCACACGTGTTAGTGTTGTACACTAGTAGTACACTTGTTAGTTCTGTACTCTAGTAGTCACACTTGTTAGTTCTGTACTCTAGTAGTCACACTTGTTAGTTCTGTACTCTAGTAGTCACACTTGTTAGTGTTGTACACTAGTAGTCACACTTGTTAGTGCTGTACACTAGTAGTCACACTTGTTAGTGTTGTACACTAGTAGTCACACTTGTTAGTACTGTACACTAGTAGTCACACTTGTTAGTGCTGTACACTAGTAGTCACACTTGTTAGTGCTGTACACTAGTAGTCACACTTGTTAGTGTTGTACACTAGTAGTCACACTTGTTAGTGCTGTACACTAGTAGTCACACTTGTTAGTGTTGTACACTAGTAGTCACACTTGTTAGTGTGTACACTAGTAGTCACACTTGTTAGTACTGTACACTAGTAGTCACACTTGTTAGTACTGTACACTAGTAGTCACACTTGTTAGTGCTGTACACTAGTAGTCACACTTGTTAGTGCTGTACACTAGTAGTCACACTTGTTAGTGTTGTACACTAGTAGTCACACTTGTTAGTACTGTACACTAGTAGTCACACTTGTTAGTGTTGTACACTAGTAGTCACACTTGTTAGTACTGTACACTAGTAGTCACACTTGTTAGTGTTGTACACTAGTAGTCACACTTGTTAGTGTTGTACACTAGTAGTCACACTTGTTAGTACTGTACACTAGTAGTCACACTTGTTAGTACTGTACACTAGTAGTCACACTTGTTAGTGCTGTACACTAGTAGTCACACTTGTTAGTGTTGTACACTAGTAGTCACACTTGTTAGTGTTGTACACTAGTAGTCACACTTGTTAGTGTTGTACACTAGTAGTCACACTTGTTAGTACTGTACACTAGTAGTCACACTTGTTAGTGCTGTACACTAGTAGTCACACTTGTTAGTGCTGTACACTAGTAGTCACACTTGTAGTGCTGTACACTAGTAGTCACACTTGTTAGTTGTACACTAGTAGTCACACTTGTTAGTGTTGTACTAGTAGTCACACTTGTTAGTCTGTACACTAGTAGTCACACTTGTTAGTGTTGTACACTAGTAGTCACACTTGTTAGTACTGTACACTAGTAGTCACACTTGTTAGTACTGTACACTAGTAGTCACACTTGTTAGTACTGTACACTAGTAGTCACACTTGTTAGTGTTGTACACTAGTAGTCACACTTGTTAGTGTTGTACACTAGTAGTCACACTTGTTAGTACTGTACACTAGTAGTCACACTTGTTAGTGCTGTACACTAGTAGTCACACTTGTTAGTGTTGTAACTAGTAGTCACAAATACAAATAACTACTTATCAAACAATTATCTTAGTTCATCATACACTCGTGCAGATTCTCAATTAATATTGGTGTGTATCCATATAATTTTCATATATCAGTAATAGTACTTATTTAAGAAGTGAACTTTAGTGAACTCTTAATATGATTATTTTACACTGTATCTTATCAATATCTTATCAAACAGTTTTTATTTCAGTTATACATCTCTGTTCATTCTATTTATCTGTTTCATCTTTTTTCATATATGTTTATCTTTTTCATTGCTTTATCTCTTTTATTTTTTCCCCTCTTCTTTTCATCTGTTTCATCTTCTTTTTCATCTGTTTCATCTTTTTCATCTTCTTTCCATCTGTTTCATCTTCTTTTTCATCTGTTTCATCTTCTTTTTCATCTGTTTCATCTTCTTTTTCATCTGTTTCATCTTCTTTTTCATCTGTTTCATCTTCTTTTTCATCTGTTTCATCTTCTTTTTCATCTGTTTCATCTTCTTTTCATCTGTTTCATCTTCTTTTCATCTGCATCTTTCATCTATCTTTTCATCTGTTTCATCTTCTTTTTCATCTGTTTCATCTTCTTTTTCATCTGTTTCATCTTCTTTTTCATCTGTTTCATCTTCTTTTTCATCTGTTTCATCTTCTTTTTCATCTGTTTCATCTTCTTTTTCATCTGTTTCATCTTCTTTTTCATCTGTTTCATCATCTTTTTCACCTCCTGTTTCATCTCGATATATTTGTCAGAAATGTTAAGGAGTCTTGTATAGTAGTGTCAATGGCCTTTTGTCAGTCTAAAAATATGCAGTCTATGTGCTCACTCTTTTCTGTCATGTTAGAGATCACAGTCATCATATTGACTGGTCTTCTGCTAAAACTGTCTTCCCTACTTCTAACTTTCACAGTCGCCGTCTGGTTGAATCCTCCCTTATACACAACTTTCCCTGTATGAATCTTAGTCGTGGCTTTGTCTCTGTAGATGCTTTCCTTTCTCATTACATTGTTAAATGCTCCAAATTTCAGAACACCCGTGACTTAACCTGATTCTTCTTTTTTTCCTTTCTTTTTTTTCCCCTTTCCTCATTCCTCTTCTCCTTTGGGTTTTCTTTCTTCTTCCTTGGGTATTTGGTACATTATTATTATTTCTGCTCACTCTTCTCTCATCTTGTGTTCAGCAAGAATTTGTTTACAAAATTATTCACTAATTCATTTCACATTAGTTCATATCCTCTAATCAGTATATTGTATATTAGTCATGGATGACTTTATGGAGATTAAGACCTCTTGCCTCTTCTTTTTAAGAGCTAGCAAAACTAGTATTTTATTTGCTATCAAGTCTTACCACGTTCTTCTGTCTTCCAGTGTCGTTAGATTCAATTGTGTTTCCCTCTTCTCGTACCCTCTTCTGGAACCAGCCTCACTGCATACTTCTGCACATCCTCCGGTTTCATAACATGTTTTTTTCAGGTGTAGATTCCATGTTGGTGCTGCATTATCCAAAATGTTCGTGACATATTAAATAAAAGCATATGGAATGACTCTTTGATTTTCTAGACTGGCAGGTGTTATCCAAGTGATTTAAACTCCCAGACGATATACTCTGTTATTATTTTCATCTCTAACTCATTATCTTTGAGTGAGGTCTTCAGCCTCTTTAACACGATTCTACATTCAGTGTTGAGTCTTCTTGCCTCTTCCCCATTCTTCATTATTTTGCTTTTGCTGGGGATGATTTCAAGCCAATCTCAGTACTCATCTGTTTTTTATCCTCTTCACTAGTTTTGCATCGTCATCAAACAAAGATACATCTGATACATTCCAACCTAGAATGAGAATGTGTGTACTTACCTAATTGTACTCACCTAATTGTGGTTGCAGGGGTCGAGACTCAGCTCCTGGCTCCTGGCTCTTAGGGTGAATATAATACCGTCGGTATTATATTCACCCTAAGATCCTTTTCCTTGAGTGAGGGTTGTACACTTGGCCCCACTAGGCTGTATTCTGTCTGCGGTATTGTTTGCCTTTCCCCGATCTTCATGACTTTGCACTTGGCAGGGTTGAACTCCAGGAGCTAGTTGCTGGACCAACCTTGAGGCCTGTCCAGATCCCTTTGTAGTCCTGGCTTTTCCTCCTCCGATTTAATTCTCCTCATTAATTTCGCATCGTGTGCAAACAGATACACTTATGTGTCTATTCCTTCCGCCATGTCATTCACATATACCAGAAACAGCACCAGTCCAAGGACTGACCCCTGTGGAACCCCGCTCGGCACAGGAGCCAACTCCGACACCTCGTCACGTACCATCACTCGTTGTTGCCTTCCTGTCAGATATTCTCTGATCCATTGCAGTGCCTTTCCTGTTATACCTGCCTGGTCCTCCAGCTTTTGCACTAATCTATTGTGTGGTACTGTGTCAAAAGCCTTTTTCCTGTCCAAGAAAATGCCGTCTACCCACCCCCCTCTCTCTCTCTCTCTTGTCTTACTGCTGTCACCTTGTCATAGAACTCCAGGAGGTTTGTGACACAGGATTTCTCATCTCTGAATCCGTGCTGGTTGTCGTTGATAAGCTCATTCCTTTCTAGGTGCTCCACCACTCTTCTCCTGGTAATCTTCTCAATGACTTTGCATACTATACACGTCAGTGACACTGGTCTGTAGTTTAGTGCTGCGTGTCTGTCTCTTTTTTTAAAAAATCGGACTACATTTGCTGTCTTCCATACCTCAGGTAGTCGTCCCGCGCGCGCGCGCGTGTGCGCGTGTGAGTGTGTGTGTTTGTGTCTGTGTGTGTGTGTCTGTCTGTGCTTACATATTTGTGGTTGCAGGGGTGGGGGGTGTGATTGTGTGTGTATGTAAGTACTCACCTAGTTGTAGTTGCAGGGGTCGAGTCATAGCTCCTGGCCCCGCCTCTTCACTGGCCGCTACTGGGTCACTCTCTATCTGCATGTCTGTGTGTTTGTGTGTGCGTGTGGTTGTAAGCGTTTGTGAGTGTGTATGTACTTGGAAAACGATATACAAAGATAGATGAAACGATTTATAAATAAACACACAGACTATTGGTATTAATAACGATAGCGAGATTAGGAGTAAGATAGACAAACACAAACTCATTACAGTATAAGTCGACGATTATGCAGTTGAGAAGGCAGGGAGCAATGAACAGGAAACATTCCCTGATTGTGCGAGCAGTTGAGAAGGCAGGGAGCAATGAACAGGAAACATTCCCTGATTGTGCGAGGATCAATTGTTATATTCTGTATACTGAAGTCTCCTGATTAACCCTTCCCGTCCCTCGCTATTATATATTATCTGTCAGGGATAGAGTACCAGTATTTTAGTGAATAAATTCCAGTATTGGTGGAATTACCTTCCTGCATTATACTTGCGAAGGCAATGTTGGTATTGGTCTTCAACGCTAACATGTTCACGCAGTGCTTACCATAGGACCTTCCCGTGACCTCCAGTGGTTCGGAATGCCTGTGAAGGCACTGTTGACCTTCTGGTCGTCCATTTTGATACGTTCTGGCAGGCCTTACCTTGGTGAAGGATACCTGCGAAGGTACAGTTGTCCTAGTCGACCACTCCCACCGACCACTCCCACCGACCACTCCCACCGACCACTCCCACCGACCACTCCAACACACTCACCTGCGAAAACACCGAAAAGGAATACTTGTTATGTGATTCTCAAGGCTGACAAATACCATGAGAAAAACATACATCCTTAAAATTTAATTATCATCTAAGAAATATAAATGTTAAAAAAAAAAATTATGTTAGAGAATACATATATATATTTTGATTGCTAAAATTAATTTGTTTAGAAAAGTGTAATTGTTAAAAAATTAACAAATAGTAACAGTAGCATCAGCAGCAAATACAATCGAAACTAATACGATTACAACTATAGAATCGGAAACAAAATCATGAATTAAAATACTTCAGATATTGTTATTATGACATATCTATGGAATATAACAACTTTGTCAGTAAAACCTTCTACTAGTCTCCGCCCAATCTATTATTATTAAAATAAACATAAAATTAACCGTATTTTAGTGAAGATATTCCGAACAAGGATTGCTGGAGGTTTAATCGTTCATATATTTATATACTTATCATGAGACTTACGTGATATTCTGAGAGCCACCCAAACTATGGGAAGAATCTAGATTCCCAAATTAAAAATATGTAAACAAATTATATATATATATATATACAGTAGGCCGTCGTTTAACACGATAGTTACGTTCCTGAAAACGCCGTTTTAGTTAAAATCGTGTTAGACAAACTGAATAACGTATGGGAAAAATAGGGTTACGTTTCTGGAAACCCCAAAAAAGCGAAACAACTTTTCTTTTAGACCTCCAGATCTTACAAAAATATAAGTGAATATATAATTGTAGTTCATTGTCGTGATGTATTATATTGTTTTTACTGCTTAAAATTACAAATGCAACATAAATAATAAATAGTATTTCTTACCTTAAATTGTGGATGCTGGTGTTTGTGGATGATTGTGGAAAGAGTGGAGAGTTATGCTGTGGCTCTACTGGGCTGAGGTGGATGGTAGAGGTTCTGGTACTGAAGTTGATGGTTGTACTGGAGTGTGCATAAATTATGTAATGGATTTCTGTTCTATTTTACCCCACAGTACGTTATACAACTGACGGTAAGGCATCAGCTGCTCTAGACACCGTTTTAGGGACCTCTTCAGTGAAAAAGTCTAACTCTAAGTCAGTCAGTAAATCAATCAAGTCAGTAAGTCAAGACGGTCAATAAGTCAGTCAGTAATACAATCAGCCAGTAAGTCAGTCAGTAAGTCAGTAATACAGTAAATCAGTCAGTCAGTCAGTAAATCAGTAAGCCAGTCATCACACAAACTAATATTTACCTCATTATTTTTATGTGCACAGTGATGCTTCATTACGGCCACTGGTTATCTCTTCTCTAATATCTCTATTTCCTTCGTTAATTCTAAGACTTAAATGCTTAAACCTTTTCTTGCCACTTTCAGCAACACTTGTGTGCCTACTGGGTGCCATAATTGCTTGGCAGATTTAAGATATGGCAAGAAAAAGATATAAACTCCTAGCAGAGGATGGTACGTATCCTGCGGGCGACGCGCTGAAATTTTTTTCCCCTCCTGCGAATCATGTTAAGTTAATTTGACGAAGTGTTATAAAAAAATATGCCGTAATTCTTCAATCGTGCTATAACCAAAACGTGCCATACAAAACAGTGTTAAACGACTGTCTACTGTGTGTGTATATAATATATAATATATATATATATATATATATATATATATATATATATATATATATATATATATATATATATAATATATATATATATATATATATATATATATATGTAGTGCCGAATAGGGAAAAATTGCTATTTTGGCTTAAATAGCAAAACTCTTCTTGCTGAATAAGGCAAGCAAAAAATAGTGTGTTCAATAATTTCGCTAAAATCATTCTGAACCTAACGATAAAAATATATTTCATTGTGCTTGTTTATTATTAAATTATTGTAAACTTATCTAAAATATATTTAGTTGGATTAGGCTAAATTAAATTGCACAAATTATATGTATTATTGTTTAGTCTTTCACTAAAGTTTTTGGAAATCTTACAATCAATATTTTAACTATTTATATTTTAGGAAAGACATGATATACTACATTTTACCTATCAATTATAGGTATCACATAAAGCACATAGTTATTACATAATGAATAGATTTACGTTACAGATTTCAGACTTTTTCTCTGGTGTTGAGTATCGCTCTCAGGCACCAGAGTCCAGCAGTAGTCGGCCAAGAAGCTGATCGCCAGGTTACCCTGATATCACTTCTCCATGCTGGTTACGGCTTCTCTGTCGGCTTCTGTTTCGCAGACACTGTTCTTGTTGGATCAAAACTAAGTTCAGATTTGACTTCAGTGTCTCAAAATTGGTTTGGAACTTGTGTGTGTGTTTCCGCGAATGAGTGTTTATGTATGAGTGCCCCTGTGTGCGTTTAAGAGCCTATACACATACATGTACACGTGTGAAACTGAACATACATACGGTAATTCATGTGCATTACTATGCATTCTTGTATACATATTTTACTGCATAGAAACTTATGACCGCCCTCCAGTATTCTTTTTTTAAACAATGAGGGAGGAGAGAGAGAGAGAGAGAGAGAGAGAGAGAGAGAGAGAGAGAGAGAGAGAGAGAGAGAGAGAGAGAGTGAGTTTGAGGTTTTGAAATACTGGGATACCTTTCTCGAATAGCACAGCGGCCGAAATATGTTATAGTTATCATATAATTTTTGTTTAATGAAGAACTTTTCAGTGTTGTTCATCATGTCAGTTGTACCCACATATAAATGTGGGTACGAGATTGTCCATTATGTCATTTTTACCCGATCACACTTCGTTTGTTGTCACTTGTTGTAACCAGACAATGCTGTGTTGGTCTACTAACACTTGTAGCAACACACAGCTACAGCTGTGTTGGTTATCCTGTCATTTGTACCAAAAAACAACTGTATGATTCATCATATCACTTGTACCAAACACAGTTGTCGTGTGTATTTTATTACTTGTACCAAGACATGAGTGTGTTGCTCATCCAGTCTCTTGTACCCAGACGCAGCTATGTTGTTCATCACATGAGCTGTATTCAGACCCTACTGCCTTGTTCATTCTGTCAGTTGTACCCAGACATAACTGTTTTCCTGTAATTTCTACCCGGATACAGATATATTGTTCATCTTCTCACTTGTTCCCAGACACAGCTCTACTGTTCATCCAGTCAGTTGTACATAGACGCAACTCTGTTGTTCATCCTAATTAAAGCTGTATTGCTCAGTCTGCAACTTATGTCAGTTAGGAAGTTGAAAGCAGAACACTAGTGTTTATAAATAAATAGTCGGTTCTTTACGATAAGGTGTCGATTTCTTTGAATGTGACGTCGTTTTTTAATCAGAAACACGACGAACACGAGTGTTTTGCCAACGCAACACAGGTCGTCTTCTCAAACAGAAGCGCAACGAAATCACACGACAGGGTGTGACAAGGTCTGCCCATGTCGTCGTCTCTAGACACGACTGTTCTTGGCCGGGTGGGACCATCTAAGACGGAAACTGATCAGCAACTTGGCTTCTCAACGCTTGATTAACTATATACAATTTCCAATTAAATCGGCGATACGCTTCCGTGCGTTTCACAAGAGCCTGTTTTCCTTCAATGAATGAGCCAGGAACTGTGGAGAGGATAGGTACCCGAGAGATAGAGAGAACAGAGGCAGAGATAGAGCAATATATATATATATATATATATATATATTAAGCTGTAAGCCTCCTGCCTGAAAGCTGGCTGCCTTGGAATAACGTCTAGCGAAAGCTAGATGCCAAGGTATTGGACCAGTGTGGTACGGTCGGCAAAGCACTGCGTACCTTGTCATGAGGTTCGTAGGTTCGAGTCTCCGTCAGCCAGAGATCAGTGTTTGTGAATATTTCGCCTGTTCTTGGGAATTCCTAGCATATATATATATATATATATATATATATATATATATATATATATATATATATATATATATATATATATATGCAAGTCAAGCCACGGGGGGGGTGGAAATCTTTAGCTGAAGTACTTTCACACTTATCAGTTCGTCATCAGGAGCTGTGCAATGTTGCAAAGGCAACAACAGGAGAAGTACGGTAAGTTTTCAGAGAGTGGTAGTGTGGAGCCAGCCAGCCAGTCTCTCTCTGAGATGGACAAGCGGGATGCCAACCACACAACGGTCCTTCCCCCCACACCCCAAATGGGGGCGGGTGGTGTAGGCCTCACAGTTTGCAGATAACATGAGGAAATACTAGAAGATAGTTAATAGCCGGCAACAGGCCATGTGACTCAAAAAGTTACAATATTGAATCATTACATACATTCATTTACAACCTTCTAACTAATGAAATAGAAGAGAAAAATCCCTCATTTGTCAACCGGTGTCACAGAACCAGAACAATCAGGAAATACTCGCAGTGTCAATTAATATGCTTTTGTGAATTTTTCCTATTCAGTCTCCCTTTCTCATAATAACTAGGCTATTTCATTGAGAGAACCCTACTGTCAGCAAGGAAGACTTTCTGCAGGACTGAACCCAAGGAAATGCCTGACAGGAAAAATGTATTGGTCTTGCAATTCAATGACAATTTGGTCTGCCTGCGGGAGGCACTAAAGAAACTCAATATAAAGCTGACTTTCAGATTAAAAACACACCACCTAATAATGTGGGTGGTGTCTACAAGGTCCCATGCAACCTTTGCCCACTCTCATACATTGGTCAGACAGGTAAACCTCTGGAAACCAGATTATCCCAACACCAGCACTCAATCAGGACAGACCAGGTGTCGAATGCGACCTTTAGCCATGCCAGCTCTTGTAATCACCCACTGGGGTGGGCTGCCGCCTAGATAATTGTACCCAACTGTTCCATCATGGAAAAAAACATAAAAGAGTCCACCCTTATGAAACATGATAGGAATGCCGTATGTAACTCAAATTATGGGCTGTACAAACTCGATAGTTATTTAGTGGAGTCAATTATGCAAAACCTTAAACAACAATGTTATACAAAAGTGCAGGATTGCTCCTTATACCAGGGGGTTTCGTGATGTTTCGGTTATGTTCGACCAGAGTCTGCAAACTGAACATCATGGTGCGCCCGTCGTTAAGTCTATCGCGAACATCGATATTTAATATGTTAGGTCTACCGTCGGTATAACTATTGAGGCCCGTTTTGGAACAGTGGTACAAGGTACACATAGGTGGTTGCAATATGGTGATTCCAATTAGTTGAGTGGTTTAATGAATCAGGTTGTTGGTAATATTATAATGATAATAATAATGATATTAGCGGATGATAGCTGATAATGATAGGAATGGCATTAAAATTAAGAATAGCCTAGTTATTATGAGAAAGGAAGCCTGAATAGAAAAAAATCACACAAGCATATTAACTGACACTGCGAGTATTCCCTGTTTGTTCTGGTTCTGTGACACAGGTTCACAAATGAGGGATTTTTCTCTTCTATTTCATTAGTTATAAGGTTGTAAATGAAGGTATGTAATGATCCAATATTGTAACTTTTTGAGTCACATGACCTGTTCCCGGTGATTAGAAGCTTGGGGCTGGCTATTAACTATCTTCTAGTATTTCCTCATGCTATCTGCAAACTGTGAGGCCTACCCCACCCGCCCCCACATGGGGTGTGGGAGGAGACCGGTGTGTGATGGCATCCCGCTTGTTCCTCTCAGACAGAGACTAGCTGGCTGGCTCCACACTATCACTTGGAAAAGTTACCCTACTTCTCCTGTTGTTGCCTTTGCAACATTGCGCAGCTCCTGATGACGCATTGAGAAGTGTGAAAGTACTTGAACTAAAGATTTCCACCCCCTCCCGTGGCTTGTCTTGCATTGTTGAGATCGCCTGCCTGCGATTGTTTTGCATATATATATATATATATATATATATATATATATATATATATATATATATATATATATATATATATATATATATATATATATATATATATATATATATATATATATATATATATATATATATATATATATATATATATATATATAATGGGGTCCACCTCTGGTGATAAATTATTTATATATATATATATATATATATATATATATATATATATATATATATATATATATATATATATGTCGTGCCGAATAGATAAAACTTGCGATTTTGGCTTAAATAGCAATGCTTTCTTGCCGAATAAGGCAAGCGAAAATTTGTGTATGCTATAATTTCGTAAAAATCATTCTGAACTTAACGAAAAAAAATATATTTCATTGTGTTTGTTTATTATTAAATTAACTGAAATACAGTTTGTTGGATTAGTCCAAATTAAATTGCGCTTGTTATAATAAGGTTAGGTAAGTTTTCTAAGGTTCTTTTGGTACAAAATTATTAAGTTTTTACTTTAACATTAGTGACAAAAAATATAACTTTAATAGTGCAAGTGAAAATTTTAGAAAGGACTTAATTTTAAAAGAGTTTTTGCTAATTGACCAGTTTTACCTATTCGGCACGACATATATATATATATATATATATATATATATATATATATATATATATGTCGTGCCGATTAGGTAAAACTGGTCAATTAGCAAGAACTCATCTAAAATTAAGTCCTGTCTAAAATTTTCTCTTATACGTTTAAAGATATATTTTTTTCATTTATGTTAATGTAAGAATTTATAATTTTGTACCAAGAGAAACTTTGAAAACCTACCTAACCTTATTACAACAAGCGCAATTTAATTTAGCCTAACCCAACTAAATATATTTTAGATACGTTAACATTAATTTAATAATAAACAAACACAATGAAATATATTTTTTTCGTTATGTTCAGAATGATTTTAGCGAAATAATTGCATACACAAATTTTCACTTGTCTTATATGGCAAGGTGAGCGTTGCTATTTAAGCCAAAATCGCAAGTTTTACCTAATCGGCACGACATATATATATATATATATATATATATATATATATATATATATATATATATATATATTATTATTATTATTAACACATCGGCCGATTCCCACCAAGGCAGGGTTGCCCGAAAAAGAAAAACTTTCATCATCATTCACTCCATCACTGTCTTGCCAGAGGGGTGCTTTACACTACAGTTATAAAACTGCAACATTAACACCCCTCCTTCAGAGTGCAGACAATGTACTTCCCATCTCCAGGACTCAAGTCCGGTCTGCCGCTAATAACCACTCGGTTATCGCTATCTTTTTCGACCTTGAGAAGGCTTATGACACAACTTGGAGATTTAATATCTTGGCCTAGGCCCACTCCTTAGACATCCGAGGCAACCTACCATTCTTCCTTAAGGCCTTCTTAACTGACAGACATTTCCGTGTCCGGGTTAGTAATGAGCTCTCCCCGGAATTTGTCCAAGCTGAAGGTGTCCCCCAGTGTTGTGTTCTGAGCACAACACTCTTTCTCCTTGCTATAAATAATCTGGCATCTGTTCTCCCATCCAATATTTGGTCATCGCTCTATGTGGATGACTTTGCTATAGCTTGTGCAGGTGCTGACTGTCACCTCATTGCAGTTTCCCTCCAGCATGATATCAACCGGGTTTTTGATTGGGCCACCACTCACGGGTTTAAATTTTCTAGTGGCAAAACTCATCAAATTACGTTTACTAGACGTTCAGTGGTCTCTGACCATCCATTGTACCTATACGGCTCACGTATCCCAGAACGTGATACAGTCAAATTTCTCGGCCTCCTGTTTGACCGTCGATTGTCCTGGAAACCTCATATTACCTCTCAACTTGTCACAGCCGGCTGAACCTCCTTAAAACCCTCGCACATCTTTCATTGGGGGCTGATCGTAGAACTCTCCTTCGTCTACATTCAGCCCTAATTTTATCAAAACTTGATTATGGTGACCAGATATATTCGGCGGCCTCCCCTGCTACTCTTTCCAGCCTTAATCCCATCCATCACCTGGGATTACGCTTATGCCTTGGTGCATTTCGTTCTTTCCCGGTAGAGAGCCTCTATGTAGAAGCAAACATTCCATCCTTGTCGGATCGTCGTGATGCACATTGCATTCGCTATTATGTTCGCTCTCATGACCTCCGCAATCCTTCCATGTATAGGATTGTCACAGATGTTAGTAGACGCTCTTTATTTGTTCGTCGCCCCTGCTTACTTCGTCCCTTTTCTCTTCGTCTACATTCACTCTTGTCTTCCCTTCAGCTTCCACCTCTATATGTTCATGTGACATCTCCCTTTCCCCTACCCCATTGGGAAGTTCCTGCTGTCCGCGTCTGTTCTATTCCTCTACCTTGCACGAAAGCCCGCCTACCTACGGCGGCTTCTCGCTCTTTTTTTCTAGACCACTTCCGCTCTCATTCCCATGCCATCGCAGTATACACTGATGGTTCAAAGTCGTCTGACGGCGTCGGATTCGCAGCAGTGTTTCCGGACAGCGTCGTGCGAGGGCATCTATTACCCTCGGCTAGCATATTTACGGCTGAATTGTATGCCATTCTTGTGGCACTTATCCGTATTGCATCTATGCCTGTGTCACCATTTGTGGTCGTTTCAGACTCCCTTAGTGCTTTACAGGCTATCCGTAAAATTGATGCACCTCACATCCTAGTTCTTCGTATCCAACTTTGGTTACGCCGTATCTCTAGCAAGCATAAATATATTGTTTTTTGTTGGGTCCCTGGTCATGTTGACGTACAGGGCAATGAACAGGCAGACACTACTGCGTGGTCAGCAATACATGACCTTCCAGTTTCATATAGAGGTGTTCCTTTTACGGACTATTTTGTAGTCATTGCTACACACCTTCGCACTCGTTGGCAACAACGTTGGTCTGACCTGCTAAATAACAAACTTTATTCTATTAAACCGAGTATAGGTTTCTGGCCTTCTTCTTGTCACCAATGTCGAGGTTGGGAGACTACACTCTCCCGTCTTCGCATCGGCCACACACGTCTTACTCATGGGTATCTCATGGAGAGGCTCCCTGCCCCTCTCTGTGAGCATTGTCAGGTTCCAGTGTCTGTTCGACATATTTTGTTGGACTGTCCACTCTATCAACGAGCACGCAGAATTTACCTCCAACGGCGTCTTCGCTCTGCGGCCCTTTCTTTACCTTCCCTTCTTGCAGATGGACCCTCCTTTAATCCTGACTATCTCGTTGACTTTTTGACAGAAACTGACTTACTACACAAACTCTGAAGATTATACCTTTAGCACCTCCCTCAGTCCCTTCTACCTCGATCTCTTGCTACCCTCTCTCCCTGCACTATCCACTGTCCTGCTGCACTCTATACCCTACAAATCATCCATCTCCCTCTTACAACCCATTCTCCCTGCATCCTGCAATAACCTGCAGCGCTGTATGACCCCTGTGGTTTAGCGCTTCTATTTGATTCTATTTGATTATAATAATATACATCACTAGTGAGACCTCATTTGGATTATGCAGCTCAGTTTTGGTCTCCTTACTACAGGATGGATGTAGATTCATTGGAGAACATACAAAGAAGAATGACTAAAATGATTTACAGTATAAGAAATCTCCCGTATGAAGATAGACTTAGAGCGTTGAATCTCCACTCTCTGGAGAGACGTAGAATGAGGGGAGATATCATCGAGGTGTACAAGTGGATGATGGGCATAAACAAAGGAGATATTAATAAAATACTGAGGATATCGAACCAAGTAAGAACGAGAAATAACGGATTTAAATTGGATAAATTTAGATTTAGAAAGGACATAGGCAAGTACTGGTTTTCGAACAGAGTTGTAGATGCGTGGAACAATCTTCCGAGTATGGTGATAGAGGCTAGGACCTTGGGTGGCTTTAAAAAGAGATTGGACAAATATATGAGTGGGAGGGGCTGGGTTTGAGTACGGGAGTAAATTCTTAGGTAGTGGTGGTTTTGATAAGGACCTGCATTGTATGGGCCAGTAGGCCTTCTGCAGTCTTCCTCAATTCTTATGTTCTTATGTTCTTATGAAGCAGGACAGTAAAATATCCTTCACAACTGATGTGTGGTCAGATACCTCAGCAAATGTCTCTCTGTTGAGTTTAACAGCACATAACATAAGTAAGCAATTTGAAAGATTGAACTTTGTGCTCAGTGCTGAACCACTGAGAGCAGTTACACAGTTTATACACATCACACTCCTGCATCTACACTATTGGGAAATTTCACATTATATCAATACACGAAAATGTATTAGAACTGGAATATTTTCCTCATGAGTTACGATAATTACCCCATAGACGCAGAACAAAAAATTAAACTACAAAGACCTTCGAAAAAACAATACACGAGCGAAGAAAGCGCAGAGGGGCTAGAGTATTGCTAAAGCCATAGAAGACAGGCGAGAACTGCGAGGAGCACTAAGCCCGGGCTGTGTGCCAGGGGCACCTTAACTAGCGGGAATTGCTCGTTAGCGTGATTCACAGGAGCCGACCCGTGCACACTCCTCGATTATTGCAGTATTTACATAATCTCACACAGGCCGCCGCTCCTATTACACATTACATTGTCTGAGGGAAAAAGACGAAATTTTTCTAGCTTCATACGTTTAATATTATTTATTTTAATTATTGCGCGTGCCCTCTCTCTTTCTTTCTTCCTCTCTCTCTCTCTTCTACTCCAGTTTGTTCTTTCCCTATTTTCCTCTCCTTTTCCTCCTTTTCTTTCACGATATTTTCATTCTCCCCTTTCATTATATTTATTAACTCTCCTTCTGGTTTCCTGTATGTTTTTTCTCTCTTCCTTTTTCTCCTTTCTACTACCACCGCATTCTTTTATCTTATTTTCTATTTCTCTTCAATTTTTACTTTCACCTCTTTTTTCTTCTTACTGTACCTCTTCCTCTTTCTACTCCTACCCCCCCCCCCCTCCCCTTACTTTCACTCTTCCCCCTTCGATTTTTTTATATTCATTCTTCATGTTCTTTTAAATAAGAAAATAAGCAAAACATAACATTCAGAAAAAGCTTAGATAGGGGCAACATTTCGCTCAGTGTTCAGTTTAGTCCTGGAGGAAACGTCTCAGTAAAAGCTTATATATTGTATCTCTTTACCCATTCAAGTCGTCCAAATCTCTGCCTATTTTTCATCTTTTCTTCATCTTTTTTCCCCTTCCTCCTCGATTATTTACGCTTCCTCTACCTGCTCATTTTTTTCTTGTTTTTCCCATTATTTTTTGTATTTCTTTTCCCTCTCCCTCTTCCTTTTATTTTACTTCTTTCCCTTCTCCTAGACCTTCCATTTATTTTATTGTCCTCTTTTTTTTTTTTTGCATTTTCCTATTTATCATCTTCTGTTTTCTATTCCTATATATTTTGCTTTTCTTCCTCCTGTACCTACTCTTCCTATACCTACTCCTCCTATACTTACTCCTCTTCCTACACATACTCCTCTTCCTATACCTACTCCTCCTTTACCTACTCCTCTTCCTATACCTACTCCTTCTATAGCAACTCCTATACCTACTTCTCTTATACCTACTCCTCCTATACCTACTCCTGTACTTACTCCTCTTCCTATACCTACTCCTATAGCAACTCCTCCTATACCTACTCCTATAGCAACTCCTCCTATACCTACTCCTATAGCAACTCCTCCTATACCTACTCCTATAGCAACTCCTCCTATACCTACTCCTATAGCAACTCCTCCTATACCTACTCCTATAGCAACTCCTCCTATACCTACTCCTATAGCAACTCCTCCTATACCTACTTCTCTTATACATACTCCTATACCTACTCCTGTACTTACTCCTCTTCCTATACCTACTTCACCTACACCTACTCTTCTTCATATACCTACTCCTCCTATACCTACTTCTCTTATTCCTACTTCTCCTATACTTACTCCTGTACTTCTCTTATTATACCTACTCCTATACCTACTCCTCCTCCTATACCTACTCCTATACATTCTCCTCCTTTTCCTACTCCTCTTCCTATACCTACTCCTATACTTACTCCTTTTCCTATACCTACTCTTCTTCCTATACCTACTCCTCTTCATATAGCAACTCCTCCTATAAGTAGACAGTAACGAGGAGTTAATATTTTTCTGCAGGGCATAATTAACTCCAAGTCATCATTTTGAATGACTTATATGTATTTGTTCAATAATTAATACAACAATATTTAGTTTTACAAAGGCTTAAGTCTTGCTAGTTAATAACTACTGGCTCATAAATGTATATACAAATATTAAACGCAATACATCTGCTATTTCTTCTTACATAGCTAATTAAAATAATCTAAATTAATTATCTGAAAATGTTATTTTTGACAGTTGAGAAAATGAAGAATATAAATATTTCTCACCCAGGATATAAATATAAATAGCGGTTTTAGCTTACAATCAGGATGTGGATGTTTATAGAGGCAGCAGATATATCAGATAATTTTTAGTTGTAGCTACAGTGAGAGCAAAAGGTACTTGGAGTACAAAGACAATGGTATCAGAGGTATCAAAGGAGAAGGCAGTTAGGGTAAGGTATAAGCAACTATTTGTAAAAAGATGGGCTTGTAAAGAGTATAGGCAATGAGGGTGGTGAAGAGGTATGGGGTAGATTTAAAAATGCCTATGTTAGGATAGACAGGGGAACAATGTGACAGATGTTAAAGGTGTAAGAAATAGGTGGTAGGTTACTGAAACCAAAGGTGTAAGAAATAGGTGGTAGGTTACTGAAACCAGTTAAAAGTTTTTACGAAGATAGTGAGGCTCAGGTTAGAGTATGTCCTTTCTAAAATCTTCTCTTATACATTTAAAGATATATTTTTCATTTATGTTAAAGTAAAAAATAATGATTTTGTACCAGAAGAACCTTAGAAAACTTACCTAACCTTTTTATAATAAGCGCAATTAAATTTAGTCTAATCCAAATAAATATATATTAGATAAGTTTCCAATAATTTAATAATAAACAAACCCAATGAAATATTTTTTTTCCTTAGGGTCAGAATGATTTTTGCGAAATTATTGCATACACAAATTTTCGCTTGCCTTATTCGGCAAGAAGAGCGTTGCTATTTAATCCAAAATAGCATGTTTTACCTATTTGGCACGACATTATATATATATATATATATATATATTACAGTGGAACCCCGGTTAACGAACACCCCGGAAATCGTGCAATTATATAAGTATAATATTGTAAGTGCTTGTGGAAGTGTATTTTTGGGGGTCTGAAATAGACTAACCTAAATGAAGTAAATTAAGTAAAGGAAGTAAATTCGTTCGGTAATGGCACTTGAGCAGGCTTCTGCAATGAATTTCTTTCGTTAACCGGGGTTCCACTGTATATAATATATATATATATATATATATATATATATATATATATATATATATATATATATATATATATATATATATATATATATATATATATATATAGAGAGAGAGAGAGAGAGAGAGAGAGAGTTAAAAACTAATAGGAAACAATATTTTACATTATATGCACTTTACAGAAGTCTTACAACTATTTTGTGTGTAGACGGTAATAGAGGGCTGGGGTTCATGGGCTGTAGTGTAGAGCTGGGGTTCATGGGCTGTAGTGTAGAGCTGGGGTTCATGGGCTGCCGTGTAGGGCTGGGGTTCGTGGGCTGTAGTGTAGGGCTGGGGTTCGTGGGTTGTAGTGTAGGGCTGGGGTTCGTGGGTTGTAGTGTAGGGCTGGGGTTCGTGGGCTGTAGTGTAGAGCTGGGTGTTCGTGGGCTGTAGTGTAGAGCTGGGGTTCATGGGCTGCCGTGTAGGGCTGGGGTTCGTGGGCTGTAGTGTAGGGCTGGGGTTCGTGGGTTGTAGTGTAGGGCTGGAGTTCGTGGGTTGTAGTGTAGGGCTGGGGTTCGTGGGCTGTAGTGTAGGGCTGGGTGTTCGTGGGCTGTAGTGTAGGGCTGGGGTTCGTGGGCTATAGTGTAGGGCTGGGGTTCGTGGGCTGTAGTGTAGGGCTGGGGTTCGTGGGTTGTAGTGTAGGGCTGGGGTTCGTGGGCTGTATTGTAGGGCTGGCATTCGTGGGCTGTAGTGTAGGTCTGGGGTTCGTGGGTTGTAGTGTAGGGCTGGGGTTCGTGGGTTGTAGTGTAGGGCTGGGGTTCGTGGGTTGTAGTGTAGGGCTGGGGTTCGTGGGCTGTATTGTAGGGCTGGGATTCGTGGGCTGTAGTGTAGGTCTGGGGTTCGTTGGCTGTAGTGTAGGGCTGGGGTTCGTGGGCTGTAGTGTAGGGCTGGGGTTCGTGGGTTGTAGTGTAGGGCTGGGGTTCGTGGGCTGTAGTGTAGGGTTGGGGTTCGTGGGCTGTAGTGTTTGGCTGGGGTTCGTGGGTTGTAGTGTAGGGCTGGGGTTCGTGGGCTGTAGTGTAGGGCTGGGGTTCGTGGGTTGTAGTGTAGGGCTGGGGTTCGTGGGCTGTAGTGTAGGGTTGGGGTTCGTGGGCTGTAGTGTTTGGCTGGGGTTCGTGGGTTGTAGTGTAGGGCTGGGGTTCGTGGGCTGTAGTGTAGGGCTGGGGTTCGTGGGTTGTAGTGTAGGGCTGGGGTTCGTGGGCTGTAGTGTAGGGTTGGGGTTCGTGGGCTGTAGTGTAGGGCTGGGGTTCGTGGGTTGTAGTGTAGGGCTGGGGTTCGTGGGCTGTAGTGTAGGGTTGGGGTTCGTGGGCTGTAGTGTTTGGCTGGGGTTCGTGGGTTGTAGTGTAGGGCTGGGGTTCGTGGGTTGTAGTGTAGGGCTGGGGTTCGTCGGCTGTAGTGTAGGGCTGGGGTTCGTGGACTGTAGTGTAGGGCTGGGGTTCGTGGGCTACATGTAATGGAGAGCTGGTGTTCGAGGGCTGGGGTTCTTGGGCTCAAGTGGAGGGCTGTGATTTGTGGGCTGCAGCGGACTGCCGGCTGAGGTTCGTGGGCTGTAGTGTAGGGCTGAGGTTCGTGGGCTGTAATGGTTATCTCTGGTTCTAGGAGATGGATAGTTACAAGAACCCTGATGTATTCTGTCATGTGTCTGTTGTGTTTGATATCTCTCCTTAGTTGAATAAACTAGCTTATTAAGTGACTCTATCTACTCTTTTTATTTCACTGTAAAAGTCTCTCTCTATTTTACCCAAGAGATTCATTAATCTATTGTTTATCCATTTATGTTTGATCTAATTTCTTTATCTGGAATAAAAGTTGTTTGGGAAGCTTGTCATTTCTTTGAATAGTGTTATACTCGTAATTATTTTCGGCGCCTGTCAAGCCTCCCTCACTAAGATAACTAATCAGATCACCCCAGTTTAGTGATTCTCTGTGATCTTTAATTTATCATTGCTATAAAAATATTCTTTCGAGATACTGAGACTAAATGATTTGTGAATATTTTTAGTTAAAATTTTTCAGTAGCTTCAGGGTTATTTATCATAGATTTCCTCTTTGTCAGAAACAAGTCATGCAGTTTTTTAATTATTGTTACTTTTGAGTTATTTCTCTGTGAAGGCCTAAGACTATATATTTCCCTTTAAAATTTTCAAATTAATTTGACTAAAGTGAAAAATATCGTATTAAAGAAAAAATGGCACAATACCGTGACTGGAACTGTACACAAATAACCCGCACATAGGAAAGAGGAACTTACGACGACGTTTCGGTTCGACTTTTCGCGCTCACCTATATATACTGGCTGATACACCCGATCCAAAATCCGCTTCGCGTCTTTGATACTATGACTCACTGTCTTAGTGTTAACCCTGCAGAGCGCAGCGTCCCTATCCTTTTAACGACTTTCTCTGCTACTGTCCGCGAATTCAATACCTGTGCATCCCTGATACTATCTGTATGTATAATACCACATACAGTTAGCTGATCCCTAACTACCCACAAACAAGTAGACGGCATCTGTTCCTTCGTCCATGACCCCACTAACAACAACCCTGACTTACTAACATCACTCCGCATCCCTGTAGCGGTATCGTAGACACGAATCACATCGCAGATCCCTATCAGGCTTTCTACATCACGCACAAGTATAGACGTGTCGTTTACGTAGCCTACGATGTCCATCGGCACGCACGTTGGTGAGAAAGGACGTGGTACTGAATGATAACTGGTTACCGCTCTATAAAATGGATTCTGTAGGAGTGCTAATAGTATTTGGGATAACGGGCAACCCTGACGCATCCAGCGCCTCAACTCTAAGCGACACCATAATCGTCCATTAACCTGAACCCGGAAACTTGCCCCACGATACAAGGTTTGTATCCACTGTATGATGTCACTTCCAAACCCTTGTCGTTCCATCAAATCCCATAACGCTGTACGTTTGACGTTATCGAACGCAGCTTTCCAATCCAAAGCGAGAATACTACCACCACCGCAATGCTGCTGACGCTCTATGATAAAGTCACTAATACACCCCTGACCATGACGCATCGAACGCCCCGGTACTCCATATTGTCCGCTATGTAGGGCCTTGTCCAATATCATCTTACACCTATTCCCCAGCACCTTGGCAAATAATTTATAGTCGGCGTTCAACAGTGTTATTACTCGGTAATCAGATAACTCCGCGCACTCCGCCTTTTTAGGAACCAAGGCCACGATCCCCGTACTCTGCGACTCACCTAGCTGGCCACTCACCCTCTCGTTAATCAAGCGCACAAGAAAATCCTTTAACACCTCCCAAAACTCTAAGTAAAACTCGCACGGGAGACCGTCGAGTCCCAGCAACTTACCGAAATTCATCCCACGGAGTGCCGCCCACACCTCCGCAGTATGAATGGGTCACTTAGCTGACTCGATTCCCAATCCTTTACTACTTCTAACGCTTCGAAACTGACGCCGTGACTCACACGTCGAGCGAAAGTGCTCGTCTGCGTACGTCCCCATTCCTTCAGTACTCGTGAGGGCCGTTCATACCGAGTACTCGCCCACGTCCTGCTGTACCCGTAAACTTGTTAGAGTAATCGCCGTACGTCATTTCCCCTGCTCACGAAGAACGTAAGCCGACGGCTGATTTCCCCACAAAACCTCTTCCAAATCAGCTGCTACTCGGGATCCATTGAACAACACATTTTGTAACTCGTGGATCTCCTCTTTTAATACACGTATGGATACGTCGCTCGCGGCATAAAACATTCTTGCAATTGAGACCTGAGATAGTTTAGCCGACCATACCGCAACCTGCTGGCCTCCTTACCCACTGAACGAATTTTTTTTTGAACGGCCGGTTTACCCTCGCTGTCCCACCATTGCATCACACTCACAAGATGCTTCCCGGTTCCCCACACTTGCCTCCACATACTTGCAAATAATACACGTATTTCCTGCTCTTGTAATAGGCTAACATTTAACTTCCAATACCTTGGAAACATACGTGGTAAGCCCTCCCATGACAATCGCGTCACCACTGCCCGATGATCAGTAAATGAGACCGCGCACGTTACGACGCGCATGACAACCACTAGTGACGTTACGTACATTTGATCAAGTCTTCCGGCATATTCCCGCCGCACATACAAATGAGCCACTCCTCCTACAATGTCTCCACCGACGTCTCGCAACCGTACTCCTTGCACTAAATCACCTAAAAATTCTGAATAAAATCCATGACCTCGTGGTTCAACATCACTGCGTCGCGAAACACAATTCCAGTCACCGCCTACGACTGTGACTCCGGGTAGTGACCGGAACTGATAAACTAGCGTTTCACAAGAAACGCGTTTTTCACAGTTCCCAACCATCATTCTACACGAACTACCATCGGGACTCGCTACACTCCGTCGACACCGGAAAGGACTGGTTCCACGGATCAACACTGCCACTCCACCTTTCAACCGTAATGAATTCACACCATACACCACATATCCACGCACACGCAAGTCATCCACAACACGTAAATTATGTTCTTGAACGAAGGCTACTTCGACGTCGTGCTGTCTCAAAAAAATGTTCAAATTCACACCTTTTATACGCATCATTCAACCCATTCACATAAATAGTCACACACTGGAATTGAAAATAGGAGGTTTCCCTCTTGATATTCTATGGGGCTGAAAACATTGCCCGACCTCAGAAGACTCAGTCTCGCTCTGCTCCACTACACGCCCTTGCTGTTGTGTGGTAAGGCAATCGCGGGCAAGTGCCCCCGCCCACGTTTTTTTTCCTGTGTGTTGGCCCTGGGTAATATCATCCTCACCATCTGACATGGCCGCTGCACGTTTTCGGAAACTTGCATCGACCACCATCTCACTTGCTGACAGCCCCACAGGATGCACCTCCACATCCATAACTAGAGTCGTCGCCGCTTCTGGGGTGGCTATACTCCCCCTTGTACGATTAGCTTCAGTTTCCGACCCCGCTGGTGATGAGGGCGGCGCTACACACTCATCGGGTAGTTGGAAGAACTCCTGGAAGACCTCCGTGATATGTTCCACGCCACTCTCGACACAACCGGCATCCATCTGATCTCCTGTGGTGCCGTCCACGACACCGCCAGAAACTCTGCCAGGGAGGGTCACACACGTCTCCTCCACTAACGCTAGAAAGATAAACACATAAGCAGTATAATGTGATCCTTTATTAACAACGTTTCGCCCACGCAGTGGGCTTTATCGATTCACAAACAGATCTACCTGGATAAAAGATACATGAGTACTTATAAGATTTAGTCAGGTGGAGAATGCTGCATGTGACAATCTTCAAAGTAGGGTGATAGTCTAGAACCTTGGGTAGCTTTAAAAAGAGATTGGATAAGTATATGGGTAGACCTTCTGCAGTGTTCCATTCTTAAGTTCTTATGTGGGATAGCAATGAAGAAGTTTCTTGGCAATAGGTTCAGCTATGTTGTAGAAGCCATTGTTCTGGTTAAAGTTGTTGGATATGCAGATAAGTGATGACTCCAGGATGAGTCTTGCGTTTCTGTAGTTGATTAAATGGTTCTACTCTCACCACGACACCAAAACTAAACGTAGTGTAATTATAGGCTTTTTCCTGAGCGCACTTAGAATCTGAAGCAGTGAGTTCCTTGAGGAAGAATGCTCCCTTATTGAACAAGTTTTTTCTAAACTTCACTATCCTCGTCTCTTCATTAGAGACTGCAGACGACGGGCATTAAACATCTTCAACACACCCAGAGAAGAGATACATAGTCCTCCCCACCAACTCCATTGCCAAACACGTTTCCAACATTTTTTCCAATACCTCATTCTGAGTATCTACCTCCACATCCACCACCATAAAGGACATTACCAGTAACAGACAGGACAAGTTTCAATCCACTGCAGGGGTATACACAATCCCTTGTAATGACTGCAGCAAATTATACGTCGGCGAAACATCCGGAGACCTCCAAACACGTATTTCAGAACACCAGTACGCAGGCAGATCTGACGATCCAAGGAATGCCTGTGATCAACACCGAAATTCACACAACGCAAGACTCATCGCCAGAGAAGACAAGACTCAATATCGAAGAATCCTGGAATCATCACTTATCTGCATATCCAACAACTTCAACCAGAACAACGGCTTCTACAACATAGCTGAACCTATTGCCAAGAAACTTCTTCATTGCTATCCCACATAAGAACTTAGGAATGGAACACTGCAGAAGGTCTACCGATTATATACTTATATACTTATCCAATCTCTTTTTAAAGCTACCCAAGGTTTTAGACTATCACCCTACTTTGAAGATTGTCACATGAAGCATTCTCCACCTGACCCAGGATTCTCCACCTGACTAAATCCTATAAGTACTCATGTATCATGAAACGTTGTCATTAAAGGATCATATTATACTGCTTATGTGTTTATCTTTCTATTGTGTCGGTATTTTATACCATTTATTTCCACTAACGCTGTTAACTCCACTCGTCGCTCCAAGCTCACTGTGCGGGTACATCACTCCTCGTCCACTGATATGCCGCCCCTGACATCTCCGATGATTTTGCCGGTAGGTCTTTCGCTTTGGCGGGGTTCCATCGATGATCACACTGACTGGCTATGTGATCGTACAATGCACACAGCCGGCACGTACGCCGCTGCCCGGAATATGTTACACATAACTGTGTGCAAAAGGCCGCCAGCACCACATACGAAGGAACGGGGTGTTGTAGGGTCGTCTTCATGAAGTATGTGCCATTCGGCTTTCCTACATACGGACCTTCGTTCCACCGACCCGCCCTTGTATAATGCACAGTCCCATACTTTATGAAAGCACTCTTGATCACATAATCATCTGCCTCAAATGGTACATTGCATAGCATAAGCCAAGTAAACATACATGACACATCATGTAGACACACGGCCACAGTCGGCATTGCCTGGTATCGTACCTCCTGGTGCTTGGCCAACACTTCCTCATAGGTAACAGACGATGTCAACTTAACAAATAGATGCGAGGCACCATTTAATGATATGCTATACAAATCCTCGTCCATAATCTCGTAGGTCTCGCGAAGGATATGGGGTAAGAGAACTTCTGCTGCATGTCCTAAAATGGTGCCTTGTAAAAGTTCAATGCAGTGTGTGTTGATTCTTCGCAGGTACCCAGCCGCCATTGTTGAGTTCAAATTTTCTCCGCCAGAGGGCTACCAACAGACAGTACCCGTCTGTGCGCCACCAAAGCTGAGTGGCGACTGGGTTGAAGGGTTAGTACCTGGTATAGAAAAAATTAGTGGAGTCAAATACAAACATAGGAAGTAGCAGCCAGCAGTTTAACGGAATGATATCAAGAGCATAATGATATCAAAAGCGTAATTCTGGGCAACTTTAAGAGGAGTATAGTACTCCATGTTATCATAGCTGACAGCAGGAATTACACAGCTGTTTGAGGAATCACCACCGGTCATCATTCCTTTCCAACATCTTGTACAGTATTTCGTTACTTCTTAGATATGGTGGGTGGTAGCTATATGTAATGGTCATTGTCGTGTAGGTACCATAGAGATACTAAGAGATGGAAGGGGGATACGACTTATGCAGCGCCGAAACTACCAATGTTTGGCAGGTATGGAACTGGTGGTCACCTTGTCATGCAACCAGAGATACAGTCTACCATAAATAATTGAGTTAAAACCTATTTGAGATTAGCCATGATATCACGGGGAAATGCTGGGTAATCAAGGCCACCTTGTGATAATTTCTGATTACATTCCATGGGAAGACATCTCGATAGTGAAGCATAGAGGTGGGACGGGAAGTATTATTATATTGTAGTAAATAATCCCAATGGATACTTGTGTAGGTAATGATTAACCACTCGTTCCGGTCCATCGACTCGGATTGGTTAAATGATCCATGAATCAGTAGTCTGTTCTAGTATAGTACATCGAAGAAATAGTGTTTTGCAAATGGTGATCCTAGGATCACAGAAACTATCCAAGGTAATTACATGAGTTAAAAAGCTCTTGACAACTAGATAGTTAGCTTAAATTTTGTTTTATTATACGTACTTCTGTAATTCAGGTTGGTTATAATTAACAACTGTTTGGCCAAGTAAATATGGCCATATTGAGCCTGTAATTATTATATACTTCGCCTAATATCTGTGGAGACTATGCCGCCTACGTTAGCATAGTACCTGCATTTGATTGCAGGAACATATATTTCTGTACTCATATGCATATAAAATAATGTTTGTAATCTTTAATATGAAAGATGATGACTGAGACACTTGTGTACCTGGGCGCTGCACAAGTGAACTTGTCGGTTTTCTAAACCATTTATGTAATATTATGAAACATAATGCATAAGCAGGACATTCTCAGGTTGTGAGATCAAATTTACATATCACCAGGAGCAAGAGTATTAAATAATGATCATAATATTGAAAATAGTATAAAATACCAAAAAGATGATGAATAAGACACATGTAGCAACAGTTTGGTTTCTTTTTTGTTAAATCTTTTCTCCTACGCAGTAGACTTCTTCAGTAAAATACAGAGGAAAATAAATTGGAAGCAGCAGGTGAAGTAGAGAGGTAAAGAAGTAATCAGTCCATCCATCTTGGAGAAATAGCTTTTGAGGTGGTCAGTCCCTTAGTCAGGGAACTGTTCAACTCAATTGTCTGGAAATGTGAAAAGGACTTGAGAGTTATAATAAGCAGCAACCTGAAGCCAAGACAGCAGTCTGAGCGTGCATAATAAGGGACTTATATCAAGAATTTTAAGCAAGAGGAGTCATGAGGTTATTCTGTAGCTCTTTACATCATTAGTAAGACCTCACTTGGATTATTCAGCTCAGGTCTGGTCTTCGTACAACTGAATGGATATAAATCAATTGGAGAACATACAGAGAAGAATGATAACATTAATCCACTGAAGGAAGTTGAATGATTGGGGACACATAATTGAATTGCATATGATGAAGATGGGCATAAATAAAGGGGATATAAATACAGTTCTAAGGAGATCCCTCCAAGAAAGGGCTCGACATAATATATTAAAATTGGATGAGTTTAGGATTGGAAAGGATGTAGGAAAGTACTGGTTAGAAAATGGAGTACTGTATGAGTGGAGCAGTCTTCTTAGTTTAGTCACTGAAGCTAAAAACTTTGGGTCACTTCAAATATGCGTTGGATAAATATATGAGTGAGAGTTGTTGGATTTGAATGGGACTTGCACAACATGAGTTAGTAGGGTAATCAAAGGTTATTCCTAGGATAGCCTTGAGAATGGGCTTGGCAGTTATTGTTGGTCTGGCAAAATGACGTTCCTAGTATGAGCCAGTGGGCCTGCTTGTTTTCCTCCATTTTTATGTACTAATGAGTATTCAATAGATGTGAACTTCTGTTAAAAGATCTTCTAGAAATAAAGAAACTACTAGGCCAACTTAGACTACTAGAATGTAGGTATGAAAATTACCAGAAGAAGCCGGTTGAGAATGAAGAACTTTTAATATCTGATTTAGAAGAAGATATTCTTGAGAGAATAACAAACAAACTGACAAAATGTATAATAGATATAAGAAGTTTCTTGATAGTATCAGTAAAACTAATAATCATACAAGTCAAACAAACAATACCGCTAGTGGGGGTAGCACCCACATTTTCTTAGCTAAATTATCTGAGATCTTGACAGTTTTTGACCCAGAGAGTGAAGGGAACGAATGCTGAGTTAACTTCTCCTGCCCAACATGTTGCACATATGTCTAACTTATCATTTTGTCGGTACTGTATATCATTATTATATTCAAGCTAAAAAAAAAGAAAACCAACCATACCACAAGCGGGGATAGAACCCACGATCAGAGAGTCATGAAACTCCAGACCGACGCGCTGTCAGAAATTGCAACAGAATGGTAGTATATGAGAGGTGAACTCAGGGGTGAAGCACTCGCCTTAGTAGAGTTATGCAACAGTAGCCGCTAGCTACAGGTATTTAGTGACTATACTGAAACATTCTTATGACAATCATGATTACAAGAGACTCAAGATGATGGATAAATTGCTAGGTATACCATCACCTAACCTGAGGTAATGAACTTTACGATTCAATTTAAGACTGCAATCAAATCTTTAAGTAATCACATCAATATAGAACAAGCAGAATGGGCAATTAGCAGTATAATGCAGTTAATATTCTTGTTTAAGACGATTGAATGGTTACCAAACTGATGCCAGAAGAGCTATTGCATTATATAAATAATCCGAAGAGGATTATAGGAGATAATACAGCAGATAGAAAGTCGCCCAAAACAGGCAGGTATCAGGACCCCAAAGGTGAAACTGGGGAGAATAAAACTCCAGTGGATACTTACAGTACAAAGTAAAACTCAAAGAAAAATGGGGTCCTAAGATATCGGAGAGTAAAGTAACGAACATGATTTAAAGTCAATAAGTATCCACCCACAAGTAACAGAAACAGAACACGACATTATTTGATATTTAGTGATAATTATCCTTTTTATAAATATATACGTAACTGTAACTAATAGAATTCAAAATGTTGCAGCTGATTAACAGATATACACAAAATGCTTTTTTTGTAATGATAGGGAGCTTTAGTGTGACATTCCTTTGCGTCAGTGCAGTCGGTGACAAGCAGGCTTATATAATACAGCCACTATATCCATAAGTACCTAATGCTTCTGAAGATGATCATATAGATTTAACTGTGATTATTGCTAAAGACGTTAGCAGTAACGTCATAACGGCTGTACGATTACCTGTAGCTGAGGTGGAATTGATCCATAATGGAAAACGTATAGCTACACACGAATTGTTTGATCAAGGATCTCAAAGTTATTTGTTAGAAAATCAATCTTGTCAAAAATAAAGAAATATCTTAGCATTAAGGAAAAGTTGAGATTGACAAGATTTATTACTATCACAGAACCCAAGAATTATGATGTAGTGAAAGCAACTATCAAAATAGGTAAGAAATATAATTCAGTATCTGCTGTAGCAGTGGATAAATTTCCCAACGACATAACCAAGAGAGGTTTATGTAAAGTCGTAGAAAGTATGGAAAATGACCACCTGAACCTAGCGAAGCCAGACGTGGTAAATGATTTGTTAGGGCTTATAAAACAGTAGCTAGTTACATACACCTGACTTCTACTGGCTAACGGATTGATAAGTGCCAAAGTAGCACAGGTGAAAGTCACAGAACACGACAGAGTTCACAAGCTGTGGGAGCTGGGTTCAATCTGTAATAGTGCCGATAAGAGGGATTCAGATGAAGACTAGACCCAAAATCAGTATCTAAATACAGTAGAGTATGAGAAGGGACAATATTAGGAGGGGCTTCCTTGGAAGTTAAATAAGTCGAGTTTGACATCCGCAAATTATCGCATGGAATATGGTTAAAGACTCAGTTAAGAAATTTACGAGATTGGTCTGACCTGCTAGAAATATTTAATAATATATTTCAAAAGCAGATGGTTAATAATTTCATTGAGGAGATTCCAGAGAAGCAATATAAGACATATGGCATTATTTACTCCACCATGGGGATGAGGAAAGATTCACTGACTCTTTTCTGGAAAAGTTAGGGAATTTGCTGTGTAACTTCCGAGCTCAGCCACGTGCTTATACTTCACCTCAAAAGCATTTTTGCGAGTAGGTCTGCAGGAACTGTGCCTGGATTTTACATTCTTTCTCATGTCTCCGGATCCACATTATAAACAACCCCATTAAAATGTATTGATTTAGAAGAGTGATCTTTGGGCAAGCTACTGTAGATAGATACCAGAGTATGTCCACAAGTCTCCTGAAGAAATACATGTTCAAAAATTTTATGTTGGTAATTTTCCGGGAGTGGTAGCAGAGGAAGAAGAATCATAATAAGTATGTAGAAAAGTTACGTAGATCATGTAACAGGATAACATGCTATTGCGTAACAGGAATACTAACTCCTCTTCCTTAAAACAAGTTATCTGAAATGACTTTGGGCAGGATGTACCTGAAACTTCCAGTATCCTAGACATGGACTGGAACACCGTGCAAGATACGCTCACCACAAAGCGTTTTGAGATGTGTCCAGTCCCGGTCCTGACAAAGACAACACTCATGTCAGAAATTTCAAGTATATTTGATCCTATTGGGTTAATGATCCCAATCACCACTTGTAAAAGGATATTAATCCAGGTGTACCTGGGCATTGCCATTCGCAATAGTGAATGACAAATCCCAGGCACATACCAGAGTATTCACCAGTGTTGCTCCAAGAGGCTCAGGTCTCTTTTTGCATATATTTTGCACGCTTCTTTGAAGGCCTACTGTGCTGTAGAAAATATTAACAATACAACCAGAAGTATTATTTTTTACATACAAGGCGAAGGTGGTACCACAAAAAGGTAGAATTCTGCCTCTACTGGAATTGCTGGCACGAAGTTAGCTTGAAGACTTTAGTGATAGCTATTTGTACAATTAGATCCTTTATGGTCGTACATTGAGATCACCTTTCAGTGACTTCGAAACTGCAACTGTAAAATAATTTACTTCAAAAATAGAGTAGGGAATTAACTACAGATAAAAGAAGCTACAGATCAGTGAAAGCTGTGGTTTTTCACATAACGCAGACGCACAGCCTTGGAAGTGGTAATGCTGTACATTTATTATCCAGACTTGCGGAAATGAGGAAATTTGTGAATAACAATGCACACCAATAAATTTGCTACTTTTTATAAATGGAAGCATTTTAGGTTATTTTTAGCTTATAGCTGAAGTTATTTTCCCCCGATACAGGCAACACAAGGGGTTCTGTGTTATATACATAAACTTGAAAACATCTCTGCAGAAGTTCTTGCGGCTGTTGCAGTCATATACATGAATCCTATGTATCATATCTGCTTGTCAGGAAGATTCACAAAGTCTCATTCATTATTCTCTTTATTTAACTAAAATTGCATTTATCTGCCACATACACATATCTATATTTACATTCGATTTACTTTGCTCTATTATGTCAAATCTCTACTTTAGATTAACAGAAACAGACGAGGATGCATGAATATTGCAGACAGGTTTTACTTTGTATGTGGCAAGTGTACACCAGGTGATCAACGAATCCATTTTAGACTGTAAACAAACACTGTTTCACTTGCAACATAAGCGATCAGGATGGCTTCATACATATTCTGTACTGATTGTATCTCTGAACTGACACAGTGGTTGAAGGGGAAACGTGAATATTATAATGGTATAAAATACAGGTAGGTTGTTATGCAAGACACGTATGCAACAGTTAGGTATCTTTATTTCGAAATGTTTCGCCTACACAGTAGGCTTCTTCAGTCGAGTGTAGAAAAGCTGGTAGAAGCAGAAGAGATGTGAAGACTATGTAATCAGTCCATCACTCTTGAAGACGTGGTCATCACTCTTGAGGTGGTCAGTCCCTCAGTCAGGCCGAGGGACTGACCACCTTATTGGCATCAGTAGTTGTGGCTCTGGAGTGCCATGGGGGGTCACTGGCTGTGCCTCCAGTCCAACAAGGCTCCAAGGTGGTGGATTATTTTTGTTATTTCCTTCCATTTTCTTCCTTCGTTTCCTGCCACTATAAAAATCACTTGGAGTGGAGTTGTCGCAACTGCTGTTGTTTGTCTTAAATAAATAAAAAAAAGTACGCTGAAATCAGGACTCCGTAGTATCAGAGTCATTTAGAGGAAACATTTCAAACATTCTAAATTTCTATGACAGGCTATATTCTATTCAGATTCAGGCTTCGGACTGGCAAGTGAAGTCAATAGATCATCCACATGTGGAAGTTAAACAATATCACCAGTAAAACTCGGCCATGCAAGTGGTTTCCTATTAGTAGGGATAATGATACCTAAGACTTCACACTGACCAATGAAATTGCCAGGAATATTTCCATGGCATGTCCAAGGCCATGGAAATATTCCTGGCCTCAAGGCCCTACAAGGGCTTTGAGCTCAGGGTCCCTCACGTAGAACTGCGAGTAATATCTAGTGGCTTCAGATTTAGAGGGAGAGGGATGGAAGGCTTACATACGAGAGAATAGGTCTGCATGGTTAGTGAGCGCAGTACGCACACAATCGGGGCGACCGCAGTACATATCGGCAACGACATATTTAGTACGTCTATGTTCACTATGTCTCACGGTCAGAAAATCCTCACTGCCAGGCCAATTAGGCATATTTTGTTACCAAGTGATATTTCTAACAAAGACGAAAATGGAAATGAAGAGGAGTTCTATGGGTTTGAACATTTGTGACCGAAAGCAACGCTCGGGATGCCGGAAATATTGCCATCAACGCAGATGACCCATCATAGACCCATCAATAACCTTGTTATTGATGGGTCTATGATACTTTTCAAAGGTAGACTGTCCTTGAAGCAGTATATAGCAATGAGAAGGAAACGCTTTGATATCAAGCTGATTGTATTGTGTGATTGTGAAACTGGTCTATTACTGGATCTGTGTACACAGGAAGCAAAACATGGATAGATATCAGGGAGTCATTGAGTATCTCGTGTGAAGGGATGTTAAAAGAGATGGAACCATGTCCTGGTAAGGGAAATACATTATATACAGATAACTAGTACACAAGCCCCTTAGTGATCTCCAGAATGTGAACATGACACAAGTGTGTGGTACAGTTCGTGAAACACGTAAACATATGCCCAGGGTCAACATAGAGACTGATACCAGTGAGGTGCACGGTTTCTATTCCAATGACATCATGGCATTACGGTGACATGACAAACGAGATGTGACTCATTACGACGAAGTGAAAGACACTGTAAGGGTGAATAGAGACACCAATAAACCCGTTCCGAAATCTGTTGTTGTCCTTTATTACAACATTAATATGCGTTTGGCGGACAAATGTGACATGCAGATTGGACTGGCTGATGTGTTTCGCAAGAATTATAAATAATACTTGAAACTCTTCATCCATCTCGAAGACGTTTCAATGCTTAATGCATATAATATATACCAGATTAGAACCGGCAGCAAACCACCGGATGCCCCAATTTTGTCTGTAATAAGACAAATAATATGGAAATACCAGGTCTCAGCACCTGCTTCCCAGAAATGATGGCCAAATGCGATCTCGTTTCAGGCGTAGTAATCACTTCCTGTCGCAGAGAAGAAACAGACTCAGAAGAGATGTTTTGTCTGTGCACACACAACAAGACACCCACAAAAACACAGAGACGCGTGTTGTGTAAGGCGTGTAAAGCACGGCAGTGTATGACGCCGTGCTTCAAAGAGTTACATAGACTGGAACGTGTCCAATACCTGTATATATATCTATGTAAATATTTTTGTGTAAACAAGTTTTGTAAACAATATATTGATGACTATTAATTCAGGTACTGTGATTCATAAAACGAGTTGATATATATTCATTCTGCATTAAATTGGTCTCACTGTACAATAATAATAAACTAAATCATATGGAGAAGGTGGCAGTCGTTGATGTCGCCGTCAGCTGGTCATCAACAGTCAACTTCACGCCTCTGCATCAAGCTAAGTACTGATGGAATTTTTTTTATTACCATCACTGAAATATTCTGTTTTAATCCAGAAGATTTTTTTTTGTAATTTTTGGCCATTGAGAGCCAGATTTATTTTAGGAGTTTGGACAGTGAAGGGGGTTAAAATAGACATCATGGAATTGAACATGTTTCTTATTCATCACGTAGTTTCTTATTCATCACGTAGTTTCTTATTCATCACGTAGTTTCTTATTCATCACGTAGTTTCTTATTCATCACGTAATTTCTTATTCATCACGTATTTCTTATTCATCACGTATTTTCTTAATCACGTAGTTTCTTATTCACCCGTAGTTTCTCATTCATCACGTAGTTTCTTATTCATCACGTATTTTCTTATTCATCACGTAGTTTCTTATTCATCACGTAGTTTCTTATTCATCACGTAGTTTCTCATTCATCACGTAGTTTCTCATTCATCACGTAGTTTCTTATTCATCACGTAGTTTCTCATTCATCACGTAGTTTCTTATTCATCACGTTTTTCTTATTCATCACGTAGTTTCATATTCATCACGTAGTTTCTTATTCATCACGTAATTTCTTATTCATCACGTAGTTTCTCATTCATCACGTAGTTTCTTATTCATCACGTAGTTTCTTATTCATCACGTAGTTTCTTATTCATCACGTAGTTTCTTATTCATCACGTAGTTTCTTATTCATCACGTAGTTTCTTATTCATCACGTAGTTTCTTATTCATCACGTAGTTTCTCATTCATCACGTAGTTTCTTATTCATCACGTAGTTTCTCATTCATCACGTAGTTTCTCATTCATCACGTAGTTTCTTATTCATCACGTAGTTTCTATTCATCACGTAGTTTCTTATTCATCACGTAGTTTCTTATTCATCACGTAGTTTCTTATTCATCACGTAGTTTCTTATTCATCACGTAGTTTCTTATTCATCACGTAATTTCTTATTCATCACGTAATTTCTTATTCATCACGTAGTTTCTTATTCATCACGTAGTTTCATTCATCACGTATTTCTTATTCACCCGTAGTTTCTTATTCATCACGTAGTTTCTTATTCATCACGTAGTTTCTTATTCATCACTTAGTTTCTTATTCATCACGTAGTTTCTTATTCATCACGTAGTTTCTTATTCATCACGTAGTTTCTCATTCATCACGTAGTTTCTCATTCATCACGTAGTTTCTTATTCATCACGTAGTTTCTTATTCATCACGTAGTTTCTTATTCATCACGTAGTCCTCTATTGACACATTAGTATGTAGGTCTCTTGTGAGATATTAGTAGATAAACCTTTTTTTGCTGCTGTGTCAGACATCTTAACCCCAAAAGTTATTGAAAAGAAAACATTTACACAATCTGGGTATGATTATTGGACTCACGAAATCGTAATGACACGATTGTAAACAACCCATACCACGGGTGGGGTTAGAACCCGCGGTCACAGACCGTCGTGTTAGCCACGGTCTGGAGTTTTGAGACTCTGTTCGCGGGTTCTAACCCCACCCGTGGTATGGTTTGTTTGTTATTATTGGCATGAATTTTTCCGGCACAGACTTTATCACTTAAATAAGTAAACATGATAAATAAGTAAAGTATTGGAGTAATATAGTAGAAGCAGCAGCAATACTGCAACACTCTCATCTTTCTCTTGTATCTGCATATGATTGATAAAGTCTGCTGCGCAGGCGATATGTCACTTCAGTAAATATACCCACGTGTGGCATATGCGTCTTAATTCATTATATTGCTCTCTATCAAGATGGTTAATTGTCCTGTATCGATTTATTAGTAGAAAGTAATCTAATGAGATTGAGGTAACTAGTCCTCTGTAAATAGTCTCCATATTGACTAAGATAACTCCTGCTATACACGCTTCTTATGTACTCAGGGTTCCTCCTTGCTGTCTTTCTACTCCTCCTACGTTTCTTTCTTTCTTCTTTTTTTCAGAATACTTAAAATAATAACCAAACAAAAGAAAAAAGTTATAATGAAATTCCCACGGAAAATTACCAACCCCACCTAGAAGACAACTTGAATCTCGATTACTTCAAATATTTACAATCTTCACTTATATCACTCATCGATTTAATTCATATGAAAACAAAAACATTCTCGAGAAAACAATTTTTTTTATTTTTTGCTTCTGTTTAGTAACAAATTTCTCAATAACTGGTTTTAGGTAATTTAACTCCTTATAATCTGATCCCGGTAATGTGACTCCTGGTAATCTGATCCCGGTAATGTGACTCCTGGTAATCTGATCCCGGTAATGTGACTCCTGGTAATCTGATCCCGGTAATGTGACTCCTGGTAATCTGATCCCGGTAATGTGACTCCTGGTAATCTGATCCCGGTAATGTGACTCCTGGTAATCTGATCCCGGTAATGTGACTCCTGGTAATCTGATCCCGGTAATGTGACTCCTGGTAATCTGATCCCGGTAATGTGACTCCTGGTAATCTGACTTCCTGTCTGGAATTTTCATCCACATTAAAAAAAAATATTATAGTTTTATTTACGTAGTTAAAAAAAGTTAAATTTAAGCCGGTTTGAAAATTAACGAACCTTAACCTGGTTTAATGTAGCCTAACTAAATTTAACCTAACCAAACGTAAATTGATCTACCTAACCGAAGTTTAATTCATCCTAATCTAACCTATCTTAGTCTAAATTAATCCAATTTAACCTAAACTAATCTAAACGTAATCAATCCTAATGCAACCTATATCAATCCTACCCAACCTAACTTCATATAACCTAACCAATCTTCATCTATGCTAACCTAATGTAATCTGACCTAACCTAATTAAACCTTTCCAAGCCTTAACTAATCTAACCCAACATATCTTATCTGAATGAATCTTAACATAATCAAACATTTTTTATTAAATCTTTATTAAAAAAAATAAATGAAGGCTTTAAACGGAGTTTCTCTAATATTGATTCTTTTATACTGGGAGTGAAATTACTAACCATCGTAAAACATATACGTCAATGTTATGTCCACATAACTTTCTAAGAAGGTTTAAAGAAGTTCAGTTTCTGATAGAAAACACACACAGACATCTTAACGAGGTCTTGATGATTATTTTGGAATTCCTATACATAAAATTTTCATTCAGAAGTCACTGTAAAAGACAACATCAATGATCGCTCAGTTGTACTTCAGTCCAACTGAGGTTTCAACCCTAGCCACTCCTAGGGTTATAGAAATCTAAGTGTGCCACTAACCTGGACTAGTGAAAATGTACAGAATAATTGGGTTTTTATGTATCTGTTTATGAGTCTATTAATCGGGTTCCCGTGTATCGTCCGAGCATCAATACATAACCAGTCTTCCTAAGCAGCATCAACACAGAATTTCTTTTTGGCTGAAAGTGTGTGATGCATGACACTGATACAATAAGGATAACGAGGTTACCTGACTGTCTGCTTTACAGTCACCTCGGTGGGTCAGCGTTTTATGTCCACTCTTCAAAGGGTCTTATCCCTTTTATGTATTATTGCATTTACTCTTGTTAAAGTGTGACAGTGTAGGTTAATTTTAGTTAATAAACAACAATCTAATCTGTGTTGAAAATGTTAAAAAATACCAAGAAGTCAATGATTAAGACACGTGCAACTGTTGGGTATCTTTATTAATGAAACGTTTCGCCTTCGTAGTAGACTTCATCAGTGACATACAGAGGAGAGAGCAGGAGTAGAGGCGAGGTACAGATGATGTAATCAGTCCGTCAACTTTCGAGAAATATTTTGAGGTGGTCAGTCCCTCAGCCAGGAGAAGAGTTCAGCTCCTCTTTATGTTCTTCCTCTTCCTTCTGCTCATTCACTTCCACCACCTTATCTTCCTCCTTCTGAGCATTTTCTTCCACCTCCTGCTTTTCCTCCTCTTCCTTCACTTCCTTTTCCTCCTCTTCGACTCCTCTTCCTAGTTCTCCTCCACCTCCTATTCTTCCTCTTCCGCCTCCTCCTTCTGCTTTACCTCTTTTACATCATCGTCCTCTTCTTTCTCCTCCTCCTGCTAATTCTACTCTTACTCCTCATTTTCCTCCTCATCCATCTATCCACCACTTCATATCTTCATCCTCCGACCATCCTCTTCCTCCTCCTCTTCTCCCTAACTCTCCTCCTGCTCATTTTGCTCCTCTTCTTTTCCTCCTACCCCTTCTTCTTCTTCTTCTTTAGCTCTTCGTTTTCTTCCTTGTTGTTTTGCTTCTCTCATTACTGCTTTTTCTCTATCTTCTTCTTATTCATCTTCTTACCTCTTCTTCTTCCTCCCATCTTTTCCTTTCCCTTTCTCCTTCCTTCTTTCTCTCCTTCCCCTCATGTTTCTTCCTTTCTTCCTCCTCTCCACCTCTCTTCTTCACCGTCCTACTTCCTCTGCATCCTCATTTTTCTCCCCCTCTTCATCAACTCCTTTCTTCTTCCTCTTTCTCCTACTCTTCTCTCTTCCTCATCTCCATCTTTCTCCACTTTACTTTTCTTCTCTTACTTTCTCCTTCTTCTCTTGCCCTCTCTTTTCTCTTCTTCCTTCTTCTTCTTAGTACTCTTCGTTTTCTCACATTGTCTGCCTCATTTTTTAGTCTTCCATTCTCTTTCTTCCTCATTTACTTCCCTCCTCTTCTCTGCCTTCCCTACTTTTCTTTTCGAGTGCTACCTCCGTTCACTTCTCGTATCCTCTTTATTCTCCTTTTCTCCACTTCTCCTTCCTATTATCTTGCCCTTACCATAACTTAATTTCTTACTACTCATCCTTCCTCTTCTGGTTGTCCATATAGTAACTGTCATAATACCTAATACCTCAATACCAACGACTCAAAATATTCTTAGAATAAGAAAAAGAAGACAAGAAAAACAGGTTAATCAGGTTAAGTGTTCTGGAGTTTGGAGCATTTTACAATGTAATGAGAAAGGAAAGCATCTACAGAGACAAAGCCACTACTAAGATTCATACAGGGAAAGTTGTGTATAAGGGAGGATTCAACCAGACGGCGACTGTGAAAGTTAGAAGTAGGGAAGACAGTTTTAGCAGAAGACCAGTCAATATGATGACTGTGATCTCTGACATGACAGAAAATAGCATTGTTGGTGTGGGTAACCCTGACACTTCTTTTGTGCTCATTGAGTAAAGATAGCGGCCAGTTTCTCCAAAGTAATGAAGAGGAACATGAGTAGATACCAGGGGCATCTATGGATTAGTGCGAAGGGTGATATCCGGGCGAAAAGTAAGATTGATGTGCCGGTTATTTGTGTATAGAAAATGCAATTCACACATGACTCTTTTCTCTCTCTCTCTTTTCTACAAATTTTCGATGCACCGATGCTATTTTTTTTAACCTATCGGCATCTCTTTGTATTTGCTGTTTTCTCTCCTGCGCATGAAATTCTCTTCTGCCTCCCTGCACTTTCCAGCTAAATTCTTATTCTTATTGCTGATTTTTTTCCCAGTTCTCTTTCCTTCTGCACGACATTCAGAAATTCTTTCATTTTATCGATGTTTCCTCTTCTAAGGTGTAACTTCATGCCTACCACCTGTCGTTCTTCACTCAACATTTTCTGTCATGTGGTAATGAAAGTTCTGAGCTGTTTGAATGCTAGCGCCCTGGGGCTTTCATATTCTATTTCCCAAAAGTCACATGTACTTGATGTAAATGCTAGGTCCAGTCTAGCTAACCATCACCTTGTTCTCTCTTTGTTCCTTACCATGCTATCTCAGAAAGTTTTCCTTACAATCAACGTTGTCCTACAGGGCTATGATTCCCTATGAGGGTCCCAGTTTTCCCATTCTATTCCTGAATAGCTGAAAATACCAATGGTAAGCTTTGCTTTGTTGTCGTCATTTTCTTGTTTGGTCTCCTTTTTTTCAGGTTGCGAAATTTATATCATTGCAATTTACTGTAGCGAAATCTTCATTACTGAAACCTACCGTGAATTCCTGTGCTTTGTCATATAATGTTGTATGACCCAGTGCTGCCCTATGCTCGAGTGGCCATCACAAAGCTCGAGCCTGATTTTCGAGACTCTAGAAACTGTTCGGGTTCAGAATTAGTAAACACTATTGATGACACTGAAATTGTCATGAATAGTACGCCGAAGCTGTCTCCTCTCTTTCTCTCTATCAAATTCCTCCTTAGCAAAAACAAGCTGCTTCTTAGTGTGCTTAAGATTAAGTTTAACTAACTCAATCTCTAACGAAGCTGACTCCCCCCGGAGACAAACCGGACTCACCACCTGTTTTCACTGGTAAATAGTTGTCCTGTCACCCCCCAAGGATGTTTAAACAATCATACCTGGGAGCGGCACTTTGATCTCCCAGCAGCTTAAGTCTGAGATTGTAATGCCAAGTTGTACGAGTCAAATTTGATGAGTATACACTCAGGAAACAAGAGTTCGCACTTACTCTTTACCAAAGGAACGAGCAATTCGCCAGGAGCGCTGTACTGGTAGTTTGGACAAGTTTTGCAGTTTATATTCAGTCACCAAATATTTGGCTTAGCGTTGGTTTCATTACCCACCAGCCTTATAACAAAACGCTAACCTTTGCCATAAGCTCAACGCAATACGTAGCAGTAGCTCACAGCAACACAGGTTTGCAACGCAACACCGTACACAGGTTCGTAGAGACAATGCAGCAGACAACACAGGTGTAATCTTGTGGCCTGTGGCAATGAGCAAACAAAGGCAGCAAAGAGTAAATAATTAAAATAATTCCTTCACCAAATACGAATGCACGTATATGTACAATGCATATACACTATGTAAAGAATAACAAGTTTCAAAGCAAGAGACACAGTGAGAAACATGAGTGGTAATACTTGAGGCAAGTCTGAAAATGCTGTTTCATGAGACTCTGACATCGCTTCACAACTTAGACGGGCTTCCTTGTGACCGGCTTCTTGAACCGACCTGTTAAACATAAGTAGTCCCCCAGTCTTACCCTAAACAGCTGGTTTACTGGTCATGAGGGCATGCCTATAAGGGAACGTGACATAAGTCGAATAATTTTTTTTTTTTTTTTTTTTTTTTTAAATCCATTATTACATCACACAGATAATTAAATCAAGGAACAGTAAAAGCAAAACATACAGATTACCAACAGAGTAAATACATTCAACTGAAATAAGGTACTTTAGTAGTCGACATTGAAAAACATACAAGATTGAGAAAACCTATAGTGTAAAATAGTAGACATAATGAATACCTGAACCCACCCAAAAAGAACTCCTAAAACCCCAAACATCTTAATTTAAATTAAGTATACACACTTGTTATTTACATGATTTACTGTACAAAACAAATTCTATGAGTTGTCACAATGGGAGAAACCCCGGGAAAACATTCCCATGCATCCAAAAACCCTAACTCTACACTTAACCGCAAGCTCTATAGTACATAACCATTAAACACTGACTAAACCCCGTTTATAATATACCATTAAACACTGACTAAACCCCGTTTACAATATATTCAAAGCATATATTGTTAACATAATGAGTAGCACAAATTCACGCCAAAATGAATTGAAGTAAAAATTTGCAAAATCTTTCACTCTAAACACAAGGAGCCAACTGCTCTCCTAATGAGAATATCAAACATAACCAGCAATTACATATTCCATAAAGTACTGCAAAGCTAACCCCCCCCCTTATTACGTACACAATTTTCAATACACCCGAGACAGTCACTGAGGAATGACCAGGAAACCTGATTGTAACACAAAAGTCATCCTGTGGTCATAAGATTGAAACATATTCAATACACAAACATATATATAATATACTATACAAACATATATATAATATACTATACAAACATATATATAATCAAAACCACTATGAATACCTTTAACAAAACACAATAAGGTGCCCCTAAAGGTTCAAAAGCAAACAAGTATTAATATACTACAACAATTACAACTAAACTTTTGGTAATATGAATCATCAACAACAGTAAAGAAAACTTGGGCACACATGTATAACATATTAATATCCGTAACATTCGTGAAAGGGCTGCCCGTAACCTGGCTCCAACACCTCACAGTGACGCCCCTAACCTGGCTCCAACACCTCACAGTGACGGAGTCTACGGATCAGACCCATTCAGTTTCAATACAAACCCATACAATAAAGAAAATACCAATGATACCTCATCTTTTGCGTTTTTTTTTTTAATACATAACTAAATACACAACTCACAATATAAAAAAAGAATAATCCCATATATCAAGAATGATAGGCATAATAATTGCAAGAATACATCAATCACATTTGTGAAGTGAGAAACCGAAAAAGGAACCAAACTATCCTAAGGGCACAACCTGGCCCCCAAGTAAGGCAAACCCCCTATTGAAAAAAACCTGAAAACCAAAAGTGAAACCAAAAAAAAAAACACTAACTAACCCCCCCTAGAAAAGGAAAACCCACACCCCTTTTCCCCTTGGGGAAAAGGGGTTAGTGGAAAACCGGGATAAACCCCCGACAACCACACACCCCTCCCCGATAATATAAAACCCACCTATCAGTTTTCACACCTACCCACCAGCCCCCCTCTCCAGAGACCAACCCCTTCCTTGAAAAAAAAACAAAAACTATAGCTTGGAGTTAACCCAGCAACGACCCCATTGTTAAAAGCCTATATCCTACAGAAAAAAACCTATCCCACACCCTCCCATACAACTCCTGGTTCCTACACTTAATTCTATAAAAGCTCACCGCTAAAGCTCTAATCCTAGTAGCACTCCTAACCTCCCTCATACTCCACGAAACATAAATAAAATCCATAACCAAATACATGATTGCACGCCTCACATCCTCCGGGCATCCCACCACATCTAGACTTAAACATCTTAACACCGATAACCCATCCCCCACATCCTGTATTACCCCCAGAAACCATTCCCTCACCCTCTCAAGACCCCCACAAAAATATACAACAAGGAATGCCGTATTCCAATACCCACAGTGTTGACGATACCCATCACCTGCCAGTCCCATCACAAAAAGCTGAGCCCTAGATGCCAAAATACCATGTAAAAACCGATACCCAATCTCACGCACCTTAGGAGGCAACTTTAGATGCCTAAACCAAAACCACGTAACATTCCAATCGTAACGCGGATAGACATCCATACCTAAAACCTCCCTTTCTCGCCTTCCCACCTTATCTAACCTCCCCACCTTCACCTTACCCGGATCCGGAAAAAACAAAAGATGCCGTAAAATTGCCTCACAAAACAACAAATTCCCTCCCTTCCACCATCTGCGAACCTCACTCATCACCCGCCCCACTCTCACTCCTCTAATCCCACCTTGCTCTAGATATTCCTGCCTAACATATATTCCTATCAAATGCCTCTGCAAAGGTATCAAACCCAACCCGCCCTTCGCTACACTACTCATTACCACCTCCCTCCCCAACCAATGCCTCCCATAACACCACATAAACCTTAATACCCGACTTTGCAACTGCAGAACATCTTCCTCCAATACGGGATATACCGCCGCAACATACCACAACTTGCTGTATACCAAGGAATTAACAACGATGACCCTCTGCAAGAGAGTGACCTCACCAGGCCGCCAACCCCCCATCCTACCCAGAGCAGCATTTACCACTGCAGAGGAATTAACCTCGTGTGCAACACTTGCCTGAGTACAAAAAGTCACTCCACATATCTTTAACCTCTCCACTATCAGCCACCCAAAACCCTGACCCAACTCCCCCACCCCAACCAATTTCCCCACCTCCAATAATTTCAATTTCTCCTTATTCGCCCGCAGGCCAGTAGCCAAACCAAAAATCTCAATTATCCTATTTACATTACCTAACCCCTCCATAGTACCTACTAAGATAGTGGTGTCATCTACATAGCCAATAATTCCTGTATTTGCAACCCCATGAGTACTCCCTTCCCTCACCCCTTTCGACACCAACCTAAAAAATGGGTCCTGCAAACACGAAAACAGGAGCTGTGACAAGGGGCACCCTCCCATTCACCTGCACCCTCACACATGCATCCACATACAATGAGCGGACCCAACCCCCAACCTCCGCCCCAAACCCCTGCCGTAACAGCACCGCCTGCAGCATATCCCTATCAACACTATCATAAGCTTTTTTCCAATCTAAACCTAATACACCTTCAGCTATTCTGCCCTCCAGAAAACCTTTGATCCTACGATGTCCCTCCCTCATACTTCGCCCCAGAACCCAGTACTGACCCTTCTCCAATAATTTCCCCAAAACTCCTTTCATTCGATTAGCAAGAATGTGTGCAAAAATCTTATAATCTATGCACATTAGTGTAATTGGCCTATAATCCTCAATTGTCCCACAAGCACGACTTTTCGGCACTAAAACCACATTACCTGTTGCCATGCCCCCACCCAGACTACCTTTCAATTTCATAGAATTAAAAAACCTAACAACTCCCTCAGAACCTCCCAATGAACAATATAGAAATCCCCGGAAATCCCATCCAGGCCCGGGGCTTTGCCCAGGGACTGACTCTTCACTGCCTGCCAAACCTCCTCCTCAGTTATACATCCTTCCATACTCTCCCTATCTCTTGCCCCTATCCTCCCCACTATACTCTCCAAAATTACATCCCGGGATGCTCCATCACTAACCCCCTGCCTCATCTTACACTCAAACCAAGCATCCACATAACAACTTATGGCATCTGTAGTATGAAGAATCTGCCCCTTCCTATACCCACGACAATCCTCAGTAACCCTCAAAGACAATACCGTCATATCCCTTCTCCGGGTCTGAAAAGTACGCAACACTAACGCAGAGGGTTTGTCCCCCCATAAAACTTCCTCTAAACCCCCATGTACCCGCAGAGCATGAAAATTTTCATTCTGCAACTCCCTCAGTTGCGACCGCAGATGGTCACTTTCAGCAATCAGATACCTCCCCCACCCTCATAACAAGTCCTCAACTGCCCCTCTATGTACCTCAACATTCCCATCCGTTACCTCGCAGTGTCCCTACCCAGTCGCTGATAAAATTCTTGTATCGCCACTTTAGCACACACATTCCACCATTCCACAATATCACATATCCCCCTCCCCTCATTCCATACACGTCCCCACCAATCCACAAAAAACTCCCTATGATCCATCTCCTGCAACAACCCCACATTAAACTTCCAATAACCGGGATATATCTTCACCACCACAGCCCAACCCATCTCCACTAACACACCCCTATGGTCGGAGAAACCAAAATCCTGACATGTTACCTCACCTACCTGGACCGCCCCTGATACATATACCTGATCCAATCAAGCTGCATAACCCTTTTTAATATAAGTGTGATCCACATGCCACCCTACACCCCTGACCACATCTTCCACCCTAATCACCCACATCACCTCCTGCAAGCTCCGCAACATACAACCCGCCCCCAGAGGTTCCACATCCCTCCCTCTAATAATGCAATTCCAATCCCCCCACCCTTGAAATTCCACGAACTCCCGGTATAACACTTATATCTCGTTAAACACAAATCCCTACAACACCTATAATTATGCTCTTGAAGAAAGCATACATCTACATTCAACCGTCTGAGCATCACTTCAACCCATTTCCTCTGAACTTCCGCCTGGAGGCCATTAACATTCAAGTTGAAACACCTGAAAAGGTCATAGGGGGTTCGCCACTTTGGCGCACAGGTCCTATTACACCTGGCACAGATGCCCCACTATGCGCCCTGCCTCCTTTCACCCCTACCCCACCATTCCTCCCTTGGGACACAACCTTCTTCCCCTTAACTACATCCTTCCAGGCCATTTTACAAGACCTTTGGGCTGGCGTTATATCATCCTCACTGGGCCGCTTACGGGATACTTCCACACATTCCATATCCCCAAGACCTTCCTTCCTATGCACCTCCACCTCAGATACCACCACAAGCACAGAGTCAACAAGGTCCTCTACAGGACCAATCTCACACTCAGAACTCTCTGAAACACCAGGTGAGTCCTCGTCCAAGCCCAAAACACCTGCCAGAGATGGGCTCCCAAGGAGGCTCTGGATGTTCTCGAAACAAGTCCTCGGTAACTCAGAGACCACCTCCAACAAGTCACCCACCACGGCAACCTGAGAACAATCCTTCACCCCTTCCTGCAGTGCTGGGGTTAAAGTCAGAATGGCCTCCTCAGCAGCATCAACAGCCTCACTGCAACTCTGAGAGACATCCTCAGTATCAAGAACCTTGTCCACATCCAACCTTACACTTGTCTTAGTCTTCTCTCTCGGATCCGCCTCGGAACGAGATATCCCATCATCTCGACGTCCAGGTTGCCTCTCCCTTCGTTGATCACACGAAGCCACCACATGTCCTGGGGCACCACAGAGCCGGCACGTCCTTACCTGTCCGGCATACGAGACATATACTTGGGTCCGAAACTCTTGCATCTGAACGTATGACGGAATAGGCCTCCTCAAAGTCATTTTGAGGGAGTATGTTCCCTCCAGCATTCCAGCGTAAATTCCCTGCTGCCACCGACCAACCTTGGCAACGTAGATAGTCCCATACTGGCCGAAAAACCTCCGAACATCCAATTCACCAGCCTCAAACGGGATATTCTTCACTTGAATCCAAGAATAATGCGCCGACACGTCACGCATACGCACCTCCAATCACGAATTAATGACAATATTCTCTTCCTGAAACTTGTCCACCATTGCTTCATACACATCGCTGGAGTTGAACTTGATGAAAAATCTGGCTGCCCCATTCAAGGAGATGCCATAAATGGCTTCATTTGGGATTCCAAAAGTGTCACGTAGAACCAATGGCAAGATGACCTCAGCATTATCAGGATACACAGCACCTTTAACCAAATCCACGCAGACAGTGTTGACACGGCGCCGGTAAGTATCCGCCATTGTAGTGAAAATAAAATTTCACCTAACCTCCACCAGGGGGACGACTGAGCTCACCCGCACTCCACCAAGGCAGTACTCAGGTGCAGGTATCTTCTGCTTAGACGATGGATAAATGTAAGCTATTTTTTTGTAAGCCAGTGTGTGAGTGTGTGTACTCACCTAGTTGTGGTTGCAGGGGTCGATTCACAGCTCCTGGCCTCGCCTCTTCACTGTGTATGTGTACTCACCTATTTTTGGTTGCAGGGGTCGAGACATAGCTCCTGGCACCGCCTCTTCACTGATCGCTACTAGGCCCTCTCTCTCCCTGCTCCAGGAGCTTTATCAAACCTCGGTCTCCACTGTAAATACTTCTTTAAATCTCTTGTTGAGCTCTTCACTTACTTCTTGGTCATTTCTTGTGATATCCCTTCCTTCCTTCTTCAGCCTTTTTACTCTGCTATGTCCCTGGGCCTTTCCCTTATATGTGCATGTTCATTTCTGGCTCTTCGACTAATCTTTTTTCCCTAAGTCTTTTGCCTTCTATATCTCTTCCATTCTCTTGCGCACTTAGTTCTGGCCTCTCTACACCTTTGGGTGAACCAAAGCCTCGTTCTGGCATTCTCTTTATTTCTCTTACCCTTGGGTATGAGCCTCTCATCTGCTTCCTTGCATATTGTTGTCATATATTCCATCATATCATTTACTGACTTTCCTGCCAGTTCCCTTTCCCAATGAACCTCGTGCAGGAAGCTCCTCATGCCTGTGAAGTCACCTCTTTAGTAGTTTGGCTTCATTCGACCTGCCCTTCCTCCTTCCCTCTCCACTTGTAACTCTATGTATTCGAAGCTCAGGACCATGTGATCACTAGCTCCGAGGGGCCTTTCATATGTGGTGTCCTCAATATCAGAACTATTCAAGGTGAATACAAGGCCCAGTGTTGCTGGATCGCTCTCTCCTTTCTCTCTGGTAGTGTCCCTAACGTGTTGTTGCATGAGGTTTTCCAGTACCACCTCCATCATCTTAGGTCTCCATGTTTCTGGGACCCCGTGTGGCTTCAGGTTTTCCCAGTCAATTTCTTCGTGATTGAATTCACCCACAACCAGTAGCTTTGCCCTGCCCACATGAGCCCTTCTTAGCACTTCAGCCAGTGCATCGACCATGTCTGTTATTCCCATCATATTCTTGTCTTGGCCTCCTGCTGTTCTGTGGCGAGTTATACATCACTGCAATCACCAGTTTGTGTGTGCAGGGGTCGAGTCACAGCTTCTGGCTCTTGTGAGTGAGTGAGGGTGTGCGTGTGAGTGAGGGGTGTGCGTGTGAGTGAGGGTGTATGTGTGAATGAGGGTGTGTATGTGTGTGGGAGTGAGGGTGTGTGTGTGTAACTGAGGGTGTACTCAACTACCTGGAATATACCTGGAGAAAGTATCGGGGGTCAACGCCCCCGCAGCCCGGTCTGAGACCAGGCCTCGTGGTGGATCAGGGTCTGATCAACCAAGCTTTTATTGCTGGCCGGACGCAAACCGTTGTACGAACCACAGCCGACTGGTCAGGTACTGACTTTAGGTGCCTGTGCAGTGTCTTATTGAAGACAGCCAGGGGTCTATGGGTAATCTCCCTTATGTATGCTGGGAGGCAGTTGAGCAATCTTGAACCCCTGACACTTATTGTGTTGTTTCTCCGTGTACTCGTAGCGCCCCTGCTTTTCACTGGGGATGTGTTGCATCTCCTGCCTAGTCTTATGCTTTCATAGGGAGTGATTTTCGCGTGCAAGTTTGGTACTAATCCCTTTAGGATTTTTCAAGTGTATATTATCATGTATCTCTCTCGCCTGCGTTCCAGGGAATACAAATCAAGGGATTTCAACCGTTGCCAGTAATTTAGGTGCCTTATCGTATTTATGTGTGCCGTGAAAGTTATTTGTACACTCTCCAGGTTAACAATTTCGCCTGCTTTGAAGGGGGTAGTTAGTGTACAGCAGTATTTCAGCCTAGAGAGAACAAGCAATTTCAAGAGAATCATCATGGGCTTGGCGTCCCTTGTTTTGAAGGTTATCATTATCTATCCTATCATTTTTCTAGCTGATGCAGTAGATACATTGTGGTGGTCTTTGAAGGTGAAATCCTCTGACATTATCACTTCCAGGTCCTTTATAATACTGTTTTCGCTCTATTGTATGGTTAGAATTTGTTGTATACCCTGATACAGTTTTCATTTTATCAAGTTTTCCGTATCTAACTAGTTGAAATTTCTCTTCAATGAACTTGATATTGTTTTGAGTGGCCCATTTGAAAATTTGGTTGATGTCCGCTTGGAGTCTTGCGGTGTCTTCGATGGAGGAAACTGTCATGACAATTCGGGTGTCATTCGCAAAGGAAGACACGGAGCTATCTATGACTTACATCTCTGCCTACGTCAGATATAAGAATGAGGAATAGGATGGGAGCGAGTACTGTGCCTTGTGGAACAGAGCTTTTCACCGTAGCTGCCAAAGACTTTACTCTGTTTATTATTACTCATTGTGTTCTATTTGTTAGGAAGTTATAGATCCATCTACCAACTTTTCCTGTTATTCCTTTATCACGCATTTTGTGAGCTGTTACACCGTGGTCACACTTGTCGAAGGCTTTCGCAAAGTCTGTGTATAATACATCTGCATTTTGTTTATCCTCTGTAGCATTCAGGATCTTGTTATAGTGGTTAACAAGCTGGGACAGGTAGGGGGCGACCTGCTCTAAACCCGTATTGTCCTGGGTTGTGTAAATGATGGGTATCTAGGTGGTTGGTGATCTTGCTTCTCAGAACCCTTTCAAAGATTTTTATGATATGGGATGTTAGTGATATCGGTCTGTAGTTCTTTGCAATTACTTTACTGCCATCTTTGTAGAGTGGGGTTATGTCTGTTGTTTTTAGTGAGTGTGGAATGACCCCTGTGTACATGCTCCCTCTCCATAGAATGCTGAAGGCACGTGACAGGGGCTTCTTGCAGTTCTTGTTGAACACGGAGTTCCACGAGTCTGGGCCTGGGGCAGAGTGCATGGACATGTTATTTACTGCCTTCTCAAATTCTTGTAGTGTTAGGTTAATTACAGAGATTTTTCATATGGCCAGATTTTGTGTCTCGGTCATGAAGAATTCATTTAGATTGTCGACCATTAGTCTGGGTAACGGCTCGTTGAACACTGAGTCGTATTGGGACTTCAGTATCTCACTCATTTCTTTGCTGTCATCTCACCTAAGCAGAGGCCCAATACTGAATGTTGTTTTTCCTTTAGATTTAGAATAAGAGAAGAAGTACTTTGTTTTTTGTTTTCTGTTTCCTTTATGGCTTTTATTTCTTCCTGAGGTTCTTGTCTCCTGTATGATTCTTTAAGCTTACGTTCAATAGTTGCTATTTCTCTGACCAGTGCCTCGCATCGTATTTCACTTAAGTGTTGTTGCATGGGTCGATGCATAGTACCTGGCCCCGCCTCTTCACTGGTCACTACTAGGTCCACTTTCTCCCTGCTCCATGAGCATTTTCATACCTCTTCTTAGAGCTATGTATGGTACCTGGCTCGACTAACTCGCTTTCCATTCCACTGTGTGTGTGTATGTGTGTGTGTGTGTACTCACCTATTTGTACTCACCTATTTGTGGTTGCAGGGATCGAGTCATAGCTCCTGGCCCCGCCTCTTCACTGATCCCTACTAGGTCACTCTCTCCTTACTTCAGGAGCTTCAGCAAACCTCGTCTTAAAACTATGTATGATTTCTGCCTCCACTACGTCACTTTCCAGACTATTCCACTTCCTGACAACTCTATGACAGAAGAAATACTTCCTAACATTCCTTTGACTCATCTGAGTCTTCAACTTGTGACCCCTTGTTTCTGTGTCCAATCTCTGGAACATAGTATCTTTGTCCACCTTGTGAATTCCTCGTAGTATTTTATGTCTCACCTAACCCTCCTGCGCTCCATTGTCGTCAGGGCAATTTCCCTTAACCTTTTTCAGTAGGACATTCCCCTTAGCTTTGGGACTAGTCTTGTTGCAAACCTTTGCACCTTCTCTACTTTCTTGACGTGTTTGACCATACGTGGGTTCCAAACTGGTTCTGCATACTCCAGTATGAGCCTAACGTACAATGTGTACAGAGTCTTGAACGATTCCTTTCTGAGATATCGGAACACTATTCTCTTGTTTGCCAGGCAGTTACCTGGTTGATGTGCACCTCAGGAGATGTGCTCGGTATTATACTCACCCCAAGATCATTTTCCTTGAGTCTTTGGCTACCCAGAATATACTCTGCGGTCTTCTTTGCCCTTCCCCGATCTTCATGACTTCAATAACTTCACATCATTTGTGTGTGTGTGTGTGTGTGTGTGTGTGTGTGTGTGTGTGTGTGTGTGTGTGTTAGTGAGGGTGTCTGTATGTGTGTCTGAGATCAAGTAATGATCGTTCCTTGGGAAATAAAGATTAATTGTTAAATAGAAATAACAAGATTAGAGCACAGTGAGTTACCCAAGTGTGTAATTATGGGTAATGTCTAGAGGCTATTTGCTGATTACAGAATAATTACTAAACTTTTTCACTTTCTCTTTTTATCTTTTGAATTTTCGTCTTGTTTAAGGATTTCATTATATTTTCGTTTACAGATATTCTCTTGCATAATGTTGCAAACCTTTCTGTTTCTTCTTGCATTTTTTATCAACGATCTAATTTTCCTTCCTCTTCATATTTTTTGTTCTTACAATTTTTTTTCCATATTTTCAAATTACCTTTTAATTTTCTTTACTCTTTGTGTATTCGCTCTGTTCCATATAATTAGCTTTTAAACGTATTTATGTTTTATATATTTTTTTTTATTTTGTTTTGCTTCCTCTTTTCGACATCTATTTTCTTCTTTATCTTTTCTCTTCTAATTTCCCATTACCCTGTTTTAATTTAAATTTTTCTTCCTTTAATATCAACATCTTTCTTCATCCTCTATTACCTTCATTATCTACATCTTTCCTGCTCCTCGCAAATCATTTTCTTCCTTCCTCATTACATTCTTTCGATTTCCATTTTATCTTTGTCCTCGTCTATATTTGATTATATTGGCCAAGAGCATCGTTGCTCTCCTGTTCGTATGCTCTTGAGTTTTGGTTCGTTCACTTCAAGTTCTCTCAACCTTCGTTCACTTCAAGTTCTCTCAACCTTCGTTCACTTCAAGTTCTCTCAACCTTCGTTCACTTCAAGTTCTCTCAACCTTACATTTAGCCTCACTGATGCAAGAATTATTTCGCTGTTTTCCACTTCGTTGTATTGCGTCAGTCTTTCATTTTCAATGTTCAACTTTTCTGTATACAATTAATTCTTTATGTTTCGTCCAAGAGTGAGCTTCATCACGTTAAAAGATTTTTTTTTATTTTTTATTTTTTTATTAACACATCGACCGTTTCCCACCAAGGCAGGGTGGCCTGACAAAGGAAAACTTTCAGCATTCACTCCATCACTGTCTTGCCAGAGGCGTGCTTACACTACAGCTACAAAACTGCAACATTAACACCCCTCCTTCAGAGTGCTGGCACTGTACTTCCCATCTCCAGGACTCAAGTCCGGTCTGCCGGTTTCCCTGAATCCCTTCATAAATGTTACCTTTCCTACACTTCAACAGCACGTCAAGTCCTAAAAAACATTTGTCTCCATTCGCTCCTATCTAACACGCTCACGCACTCTTGCTGGAAGTCCAAGCCCCTCGCACAAAAAACCTCCTTTACCCCCTCCCTCCAACCTTTTCTAGGCCGACCCATACCCCGCCTTCCCTCCATTACAGATTTATATACTCTCGAAGTCATTCTATTTTGTTCCACCCTCACTAAATGTCCAAACCATCTCAATAACCCCTCCTCAGCCCTTTTGGTAATCCCGCACCTCTTCATTTCCAAACTACAGATTCTCTGCATTATATTCACACCACACATTGCCCTCAGACATGACATCTCCACTGCCTCCAGAATTCTCCTTGTTGCAACATTCACAACCCATGATTCACACCCATATAAGAGTGTTGGTATAACTATACTCTCATACATTCCCCTCTTTGCTTTCATGGATGAAGTTCTTTATCTCCACAAGCTCCTCAGTGCACCACTCACCTTTTCCCCTCGTTAATTCTTTGATTCACCTCATCCTTCATAGACCCATCTGCTGACATATCCACTCCCAAATATCTGAACACATTCACCTCCTCCATACTCTCTCCCTCCAATCTGATATCCAATCTTTCTTTATCTATTTTTTTTATCCTCATCACCTTACTCTTTCTTATATTCACTTTTAATTTCCTTCTTTTACATTCCCTACCAAACTCATCCACCAACCTCTGCAACTTCTCTTCAGAATCCCCCAAAAGCACAGTGTCATCAGGAAAGAGCAACTGTGACAACTCCCACTTTGTGTTAGAGTCTTTATCTTTTAACCCCACACCTTTTGCCAACACCCGAGCATTCACTTCTCTTACAACTCTATCTATAAATATATTGAACAACCATGGTGACATCACACATCCCTGTCTAAGGCCTACTTTAACTGGGAAATAATCTCCCTCTCGCCTATATACTCTAACCTTAGCCTCTCTATCATCGTAAAAACTTTTCACTGCTTTCAATAACCTACCTCCTATTCCATACATTTGCAACATCTGCCACATTGCCCCCCTATCCACCCTATCATATGCCTTTTTCAAATCCATAAATGCCACAAACACCTCATTACCCTTATATAAATATTGTTCACCTATATGTTTCACTGCAAACACTTGGTCTACACACCCCCTACCCTTACAAAAGCCTCCTTGTTCATCTGCTCTCCTGCTCTCCGTCTTACTCTTAATTATTTCAATAATAACTCTACCATATACTTTACCAGGTATACTCAACAGACTTATTTCCCTATAATTTTTACACTCTCTTTTGTCCCCTTTTCTTTTATACAAAGGAACTATGCATGCTCTCTGCCAGTCCCTAGTTACCTTACCCTCTTCTATACATTTATTAAATAAAAATATCAACCACTCCAAAACTATGTCCCACCTGCCTTTAACATTTATATCTTTATCCCATCAATCCTAGCTGCCATACCCCCTTTCATTGTACTCACTGCCTCACGAACTTCCCCCACACTCAAAACTGGTTCTTCCTCACTCCTACAAGATGTTATTCCTCCTTGCCCTATACATGAAATCACAGCTTCCCTATCTTCATCAACATTTAACAATTCCTCATAATATTCTCTCCATCTTCCCGATACCTCTAACTCTATATTTAATAACTCTCCTCTCCTTTTTTTAACTAACAAATACATTATTTCCCTAGGCTTTCTCAACTTATAAATCTCACTCCAAAACTTTTTCTTATTTTCAACAAAATTTGTTGATAACATCTCACCCACCCTCTCATTTGTTCTCTTTTTACATTGCTTCACTACTGTCTTAACCTCTCTTTTTTTTCTCCATATACTCCTCCCTCCTTACATCACTTCTACTTTGTAAAAAATTCTCATATGCTAACTTTTTCTCTTTTACAACTCACTTTACATCATTCCACCAATCGCTCTCCTTCCCTCTCTCTCCTCCTATAACCACAAACTTCTGTTGAACACTCTAACTCTACATTCTTAAACTTACCCCATACCTCTTCTACTCCATTGCCTATACTCTCACTAGCTCATCTGTCCTCCAACAGTTGTTTATATCTTACCCTAACCGCCTCCTTCTTCAGTTTATAAATTTTCACTTCTCTCTTACTTGTTTCCATTCTCCTTGTATCCCATCTACCTTTTACTCTCACTGTAGCTACAACTAAAAAGTGATCTGATATATCTGTGGCTCCTTTATAAACATGTACATCCTGAAGTCTACCCAACAGTCTTTTATCTACCAATATGTAGTCCAACAAACTACTGTCATTTCGCCCTACATCATATTTTGTATACTTATTTATCCTCTTTTTCTTAAAATATGTGTTACATATAACCAAACTCCTTTCTATACAAAGTTCAATCAAATGCTCCCCATTATAATTTATACCTGGTACCCCAAACTTACCTACCACACCCTCTCTAAACGCTTCTCCTACTTTAGCATTTAGGTCCCCTACCACGATTACTCTCTCACTTGGCTCAAAAGATCCTACACACTCTCTTAACATCTCCCAAAATCTCTCTCTCTCCTCTACTCTCCTCTCTTCTCCAGGTGCATACACACTTATTATGACCCACTTTTCACATCCGACCCTTATTTTAATCCACATAATCCTTGAATTTATACATTTATGTTCCCTCTTCTCTCTCCATAACTGATCCTTCAACATTATTGCTACCCCTTCCTTAGCTCTAACTCTCTCAGATACTCCTGACTTAATCCCATTTATTTCTTCCCACTGAAACTCGCCTACCCCCTTCAGCTTTGTTTCGCTTAGGGCCAGGACATCCAACTTCTTTTCATTCATAATATCAGTAATCATCTTTTTCTTATCATCCGCACTACATCCACGCACATTCAAACATCCCAATTTTATAAAGATTTTCCTTATCTTTTTTTTCGTAATTTATACAGGAGAAGGGGTTACTAGCCCATTGCTCCTGGCATTTAGTCGCTTCTTACGACACGCATAGCTTACGGAGGAAGAATTCTGTTTCACTTTCCCTTGGAGATTATAAGTGAACAAGAACTAGGAGAAAAATTAGAAGAAAAACCCAGAGGGGTTAGTATATATATATATGCTTGTACATGCATGTATAGTACGACCTAAGTGTAAATAGAAGTAGCAAGACATACCTGCAACCTTGCATGTTTATGAGACAGAAAAATAGACCAGCAATCCTACCATCATGCACAACAATTACAGGCTTATGTTCCACACTCATTTGATAGGACGGTAGTACCTCCCTGGGTGGTTGCTGTCTACCAACCTACTACCTACGTTTAAAGAAATGCATAAATAATGGACAGTCACATAAGAAAAGCAAGAAGTTTGATATCAGGCAAGGAAGACGTCAAAATTTGATAGCAGGCAAAAAAGACGTCAAAATTTGATATCAGGCAAGGAAGACGTCAAAATTTGATATCAGGCAAGGAAGACGTCAAAATTTGATATCAGGCAAGGAAGAGGTCAAAATGAAGTAACAAGTCACGAGGAGGCAGATAAATCAAGCAATATGCATATTTCAGGAGATGATGTGCTGAGCTAGGTGCGCCAGTGCGAGTCCTTAAAAAAATGATTTTATATTATTTAAATCATTTATTTTATGCGCATGATCTGGCAGTGTAAACGTTTCTTTAATTTGTTTAAGAGCGTCAAATAAATTTATAATGGCTGCTTCCGGAATCGTGCGTCGGTATTCAGAATCCTCTTTTTTTTGTCCTACTGATACAACTGTAGTGCTGTTTCATTGGATAGTCTTCCATAACTCACAACTGCAGTCACCCCCGTCTCATCGGTGTTTACCATACCACAGCCTCCACAGTGTCACTCCTCGTCTGATAGTGTCACTCCTCGAGCGTCAAGTTAGGTTGTCGTTATGAGTTTCGTTAATGATGAGTCATTATGACAGCTTTGAGGGGACTAGAGCTAGAGTTCGTCACGGCAACGCTAGCGGGAGATTCATCTGCAAAAACTTGCATTTGTAGTCACAATGGGGGCCTGTGCTAACCTCTCTATGTTGTATAAATATACCTAGTTGGATGAATCTTATTGTAGCCAGCTGGCCCAGTGGCTTATGCGCTGGCCGGGAGTTTTACGACTAACTCGACACGAGTTCAATCCCCCACCCGTGGTATGGTGAGTAACATCCATGTCGGCTTCACGAAGATTCAGATGATAACAGAGGTAGGCAGTTCTATGGGAACAATAAGAAGGCTTTCCTTCTTGCAGGAGGGAATGAAGAAATATTGATGTGAAGCAACTGTGATGTGTATTTAATGAGTGGATAAAAAATTCAGACATGTCACTTACATTGTGTTTCGCTATTTATCTATTAATTTATCGCAGTAGAGATCTGTTTAGAAAGGAACACTATGTAAATATAAATTAGTTTAATTTAAAATATGTATAAAACAAAATGCAAGCCCTAAGATTTATGCCGTAGCCTCTTATATAAACTCCGTTCACTGTACATGGGGGAAATCTGCATCAGCATTACACGCTCATTACTGCTGGGCTCCTGGTGTTTAAGGATGGTGGTCCAATGGATAGAGTGATGCATACTGTGTTCAGTTCACATGAGTTTGAGCATGGGAACGCAGGATCGAGTCCTGGCCAAGCCACAGTTCTGTTAATGTTATATATATATATATATATATATATATATATATATATATATATATATATTGGTAGACAGCAACCACCCAGGGAGGTACTACCGTCCTGCCAAGTGAGTGTAAAACGGAAGCCTGTATTTGTTTTACATGATGGTAGGATTGCTGGTGTCTTTTTTCTGTCTCATAAACATGCAAGATTTCAGGTATGTCTTGTTACTTCTACTTACACTTAGGTCACACTACACATACATGTACACGTTTTGTATACACACTCATCTAAGTTTTCTTTGATTTTATCTTAATAGTTCTTGTTCTTATTGCTTTTCCTTTCATATCCATGGGGAAGTGGAATAAGAAACTTTCCTCTGTAAGCCATGCGTGTTGTAAAAGTCAACTAAAATGCCGGAACAATGGGCTAGTAACCCCTTTTCCTGTATAGATTACTAAAAAAAAAAAAAAGAAAACCGTCAAAGTGGGATGTCTGAATGTGCGTGGATGTTGTGCGAATGATAAGAAAGAGATGATTG
>WNWK01003980.1:0-60000 GCA_009830355.1 Cherax destructor | reverse complement strand
ATATATATATATATATATATATATATATATATATATTAGTTGTATGTCACAGTATCGGAATCGGTGATTGTAACGGTATCGCATCAATACTTTTAATATGTAGACATTAATTAATCGTGTACTTAAAAAAAATCGATTGCATTTCAAGATTGTGATGATTTACTTACACAAACTTTCACTCACTCACTCACACACACACACACACACACACACACACACACCAAACCTCACTCAAGGATAAAGATCTTGGGGTGAGTATAACACCGAGCACGTCTCCGGAAGCACACATCAACCAGATAACTGCTGCAGCATATACAGCATGTACACCGCGTATGTCAGGCCCATACTAGAGTATGCAGCACCAGTTTGGAACCCACACCTGGTCAAGCACGTCAAGAAATTAGAGAAAGTGCAAAGGTTTGCAACAAGACTAGTTCCAGAGCTAAGGGAAATGTCCTACGAAGAAAGGTTAAGGTAAATCGGCCTGATGACACTGGAGGACAGGAGGGTTAGTGGAGACATGATAACGACATACAAAATACTGCGAGGAATAGATAAGGTGGACAGAGACAGGATGTTCCAGAGATGGGACATAGAAATAAGGGGTCACAATTCGAAGTTGAAGATTCAGATGAGTCAATGGGATGTTAGGAAGTATTTCTTCAGTCACAGAGTTGTCAGAAAGTGGAATAGTCTGGTAAGTGAGGTAGTGGAGGCAGGAACCATACATAGCTTTAGGACGAGGTATGATAAAACTCACGGAGCAGGGAGAGGACCTAGTAGCGATCATTGAAGAGGCGGGACCAGGAGCTGAGTCTCGACCCCTGCAACCACAAATAGGTGAGTACAAATAGGTGAGTACACACACACACACATGCACACAGTGATGTATGACCCACCACAGAGCTGCAGGAGGCCAAGGCAAGAATATAATGAGAGTAACAGAGTGATGGTTGACAAACTTGCTGAAGTGGCCGGAAGGGCTCATGCTAGCAGTGCAAAGTTACTGATAGTGGGTGACTTCAATCACAAAGAAATTGACTGAGAACCTGGAGCCACATGGGGACCCATAAACGTGGAGGGCTAAAATGATGGAGGTGGTACTGGAAAACCTCATGTACCAACAGGTAAGGGACACTACCAGAGAGAGAGGAGAGGACGAACCAGCAAGACTAGACCAGTATTCTCCTTGAGTAGTGCAGATATTGAGGATATCACATACAAAAGACCCCTCGGGGCCACTTACCACGTGGTTCTGAGCTTCGAATACATAGAGATACAAGTGGAGAGGGAAGCAGGAAGGGCAGGACGAATGAAGCCAAACTACAAGAGAGAGGACTACACAGACATGACGAATTTCCTGCACGAGGTTCAGTGGGACAGAGAACTGGCAGTGAAGTCAGTAAACGAGATGGAATATGTAACAACAATATACATGGAAGCTGAGGAGAGGTTTGTACCCAAGGGTAAAAGAAATAAGGAGAAGGCCAGGACGAGCCCTTTGTTCACTAAAGAGTGTAGAGAGGCCAAAACCAAGTGTGCTAGAAAATGGAAGAAGTATAGAAGGCAAAGAACTCAGGAGAATAAGGAGAGCAGTCGCAGAGCCAGAAACGAATATGCACAGGTAAGAAGGGAGGCCCAACGACAATACGAAAATGACATAGCAGCAAAAGCCAAATCTGAACCGAAGCTGTTGTACAGCCACATCAGGAGGAAAACAACAGTCAAGGACCAGGTGATCAGGCTGAGGAAGGAAGGAGGAGAGATCATAAGAAACGATCGAGAAGTATGTGAGGAGTTCAACATGAGATTGAAAGAAGTGTTCACAGAGGAGACAGAAGGGACTCCAGAAAGACGGAGAGGTTTGGTACACCATCAAGTGTTGGACACAATACATACAACCGAAAAGTGAAGAGGCTGCTATGCGAGCTAGACACCTCAAAGGCGATGGGGCCGGATAACATCTGTCTATGGGTCCTGAGAGAGGGAGCAGTTCATAATACACTTGATCATCTGACCATTCCTTAGCTATTTATTCAATATCCACCTTCACATTTTCGTTTTTGCAACCAACTTTTACTCAGATTATTCTCCGCACTCACTGTCTTTTCTCCAAAAATATTTCGCTCATTTACAAAATGGTTGTCAACTAATATCTATCAGATTTCACAGATAGCAAAATCACCAAAACTTCCTTTACTGTTTTTAAATTTCTTCATTAATTTTCATAAATATATTTCCATGTTTGAGTTTAAAAACACATATAGATAAGCAGATGGTCATATTGTTCCTACTCTTTGTCACTCTTCACTTGGTATTCTCCTCCCATTATACCCATAACTTGGTATTCTCCTCCCATTATACCCACAACTTGGTATTCTCTTCCCATTATACCCATAACTTGGTATTCTCTTCCCATTATACCCATAACTTGGTATTCTCTTCCCATTATACCCATAACTTGGTATTCTCCTCCCATTACATCCATAACTTGGTATTCTCTTCCCATTATACCCATAACTTGGTATTATCCTCCCATTACATCCATAACTTGGTATTCTCTTCCCATTATACCCATAACTTGGTATTCTCCTCCCATTACATCCATAACTTGGTATTCTCTTCCCATTATACCCATAACTTGGTATTCTCCTCCCATTACATCCATAACTTGGTATTCTCTTCCCATTATACCCATAACTTGGTATTCTCCTCCCATTACATCCATAACTTGGTATTCTCCTCCCATTATACCCATAACTTGGTATTCTCCTCCCATTATATCCATAACTTGGTATTCTCCTCCTATTATATCCATAACTTGGTATTCTCCTCCCATTATACCCATAACTTGGTATTCTCCTCCCAATATATCCATAACTTGGTATTCTCCTCCCATTATACCCATAACTTGGTATTCTCCTCCAATTATATCCATAACTTGGTATTCTCCCCCCATTATATCCATAACTTGGTATTATCCTCCCATTATACCCATAACTTGGTATTCTCCTCCCATTATACCCATAACTTGGTATTCTCCTCCTATTATACCGATAACTTAGTAATGTCCTCTCATTATACCCACAACTTGGTATTCTTCTCCCATTATACCCATAACTTGGTATTCTCCTCCCATTATACCCATAACTTGGTATTCTCCTCCCATTATACCCATAACTTGGTATTCTCCTCCCATTATACCCATAACTTGGTATTCCTCTCCCATTATTCCCATAACTTGGTATTCTTCTCCCATTATACCCATAACTTGGTATTCTCCTCCCATTACATCCATAACTCGGTAGTCTCCTCCCATTATACCCATAACTTGGTAGTCTCCTCCCATTATAACCATAACTTAGTAATGTCCTCTCATTATACCCGCAACTTGGTATTATCATCCCATTATACCAATAACTCGGTATTCTCCTCCCATTATACCCATAACTTGGTATTCTCCTCTCATTATACCCATAACTTGGTATTCTCCTTCTATTATACCCATAACTTGGTATTCTCCTCCCATTATACCCATAACTTGGTAATGTCCTCTCATTATACCCACAACTTGGTATTACCCTCCCATTATACCCATAACTTGGTATTCTCCTCTCATTATACCCATAACTTGGTATTCTCCTCTCATTATACCCATAACTTAGTATTCTCCTCCCATTATACCCATAACTTGGTAATGTCCTCTCATTATACCCACAACTTGGTATTATCCTCCCATTATACCCATAACTTGGTATTCTCCTCTCATTATACCCATAACTTGGTATTCTCCTCCCATTACATCCATAATTCGGTATTCTCCTCCCATTATACCTATAACATGGTATTCTCCTCCCATTATACCCATAACTTAGTAATGTCCTCTCATTATACCCACAACTTGGTATTATCATCCCATTATACCCATAACACGTTATTCTCCTCCCATTATACCCATAACTTGGTATTCTCCTCTCATTATACCCATAACTTGGTATTCTCCTCCCATTATACCCATAACTTGGTAATGTCCTCACATTATACCCATAACTTGGTAATGTCCTCTCATTATACCCACAACTTGGTATTATCCTCCCATTATACCCATAACTTGGTATTCTCCTCTCATTATACCCATAACTTGGTATTCTCCTCCCATTATACCCATAACTTGGTATTCACCTCCCATTATACCTATAACTTGGTATTCTCCTCCCATTATTCCCATAACTTGGTATTCTCCTCCCATTATACCCATAACTTAGTATTCTCCTCCCATTATACCCATAACTTGGTATTCTCCTCCCATTATACCCATAACTTGGTATTCACCCCCCATTATACCCATAAATTGGTATTCTCCTCCCATTATTCCCATAACTTGGTATTCTCCTCCCATTATACCCATAACTTGGCATTCTCCTCCCATTATACCCATAACTTGGTATTCTTCTCCCATTATTCCCCTAACTTGGTATTCTCCTACTATTATACCCATAACTTGGTATTATCCTCCCATTATACCCATAACTTGGTATGCTCCTCCCATTATACCCATAACTTGGTATTCTCCTCCCATTATTCCCATAACTTGGTATTCTCCTCCCATTATTCCCATAACTTGGTATTCTCCTCCCATTATTCCCATAACTTGGTATTCTCGTACCATTATACCCATAATTTGGTATTCTTCTCCCAATATACCAATAAATGCTTTACATCATTGGATAATTTTACTGAAAAAGAGGCTTTTCTTACCTTACAAATATGGATTAAAGTTTTTCTTCAAACTTTTCCAAGTGAATGTATGACTTGTACCACTGATACATGTACAGTATCAACAAAATATAATAGTGTTGAAATATGTCTCCGCTACACTCTATAGGGACCAGTACCCTCCCTACCAATTCATCATTCATATCACTGACCAGATATAATGTATCTCCATCAACTTGCTCACCAATCATCCATGTTATTACTTCTTTATAGTTCTGCAGGCCGGACTTGAGTCCTGGAGGTGGGAAGGACAGTGTCTGCACTCTGAAGGAGGGGTGTTGATTAGTTGCAGTTTTATAACTGCAACTATTTAAGATAGTGATTGAGTGAATGATCAAAGTGTTTCTGCCTGGGTGGGAAACGGCCGATGTGTTGATAAAATAAAAACAAATATAAATAAATAAATAATATAAATAAATAAATAAATAAATAAATAAATATATATACATATATATATATATATATATATATATATATATATATATATATATATATATATATATATATATCAAGAACCCATTTGAAATCAAGTCCTTTCTAAAGTTTTATCCTCTACGTTTAAAGATATATATTTTTTATTTATGTTAATGTAAAAAAATAATTTGGTACCAAAAGAACCTTAGAAAACGTACGTAACCTTATTATGACAAGCACAATTTAATTTAGCCTAATCCAACTAAACATATTTTGGATAATTTTAAAATAATTTTATAATAAACAAACACAATGAAATATATTTTTTTCGTTAGGTTCAAAATGATTTTTGCGAAATTATTGCGTTGCTATTTAAGCCAAAATCTCAAGTTTTAGCCAATCGGAGCTACACATATATTCACACACATATAAACCGAAAAGCCACCAGTTAATAGCTTGCAGTAGTTACTGATCTAATTTAAGTTTCCTTACAACTATCATGTCTCTCCTAAGTGTGATATACAGAGAAACAGATAATCCCGCCCAGCCTTTGGACGCTCAATATCTTCTTAATGATCCTCTCTCAGTGGTTTGCGGGGTAATTAGAGGTCACTTGGGGTTCATTAGGAGATTATGGTGTTAAAAGTTAGGTGATTCTCACTTACACTGAGATGAAGACCATAATGAAGGTGGTAGGAGGCTTAGGGTGGGGTTAGCGGATTGAGGAAGACTGAAAATGTTTCTTAATAGTGAGTGGTTTAGTTGGATCATGCGTAGTGTGTGGATGGTGATGGGTTTCAGTGGATGTTAGCGTTGTTGCTGGAGGTACAACGATTTATATAAATGGATGATGGTTTATGTGGATGGTGGGCAGGTTCTAAGAATAGTGATAGCATGTGTTGATGGTTCCTGGGAGCCATGGGTGAATTGTGAGTGAACAGTGTGGTTTGAGTGTTTGGTGTGTGGTTTGAATGGCTCAGTTGTTTGCGTGGATAGTGGTTTGTGTTGATATTGAGTTGTTTGTGATATTGTTGAGTGTGTTGTTGGTGGGTCGTTTGCGTGGATGTTAGGTGGTTTGTATAGGTGGTGGGATGTTTGTGTTAACTGGGGGTGGTTTGAATTGTATGTTTGTAACTTGTACGAATGAAGGGTGATTTGTGTAGATGGTGGGTAGTTTGTGTGGTTGGTGGGTTGTGTTAATAGTAGGTGGGTTGTGTGGTTGGTGGGTTGTGTGAATAGTGGGTGGTTTGTGTGGTTGGTGGGTTGTGTGAATAGTGGGTGGGTTGTTTTAATAGTGGGTGGTTTGTGTGGTTGGTGGGTTGTGTTAATAGTGGGTAGTTTGTGTGGACGGTGGATAGCTTTTATTTACGATTCGTAGTCTGTGTATATGGTAGAGTGTTTGTGTGGATGGCAGGTGGTTTGTGTGGATGGCAGGTGGTTTGTGTGGATGGCAGGTGGTTTGTGTGGATGGCAGGTGGTTTGTGTGGATGGCAGGTGGTTTGTGTGGATGGCAGGTGGCTTGTGTGGATGGCAGGTGGTTTGTAAGGATGGCAGGCGGGTTTTATGGATGGCAGTTAGTTTGTGTGGATTCTGGATGGTTTGTGATGATGTTGGCGCCTGGTGTTGCATGTGTGTTTATGACGAGTGCATGAAAGGCTGTGTGTGCATGATGAGTGGCTTCTGTGAATGTTGGGTGACTCGTGTGAATATTGGGTGACTCGTGTGAATGTTGGGTGACTCGTGTGAATGTTGGGTGACTCGTGTGAATGTTGGGTGACTCGTGTGAATGTTGGGTAAGTCGTGTGAATGTTGGGTAAGTCGTGTGAATGTTGGGTAAGTCGTGTGAATGTTGGGTGACTAGTGTGAATGTTATTGATTTGTGCCGATGATGGAAGATTTTTGTAAACAGTAAGAGATCTGTATGAATAGTTTTTTTTGTAATTATTGGATGGTTTGTATGGAGTGTGTGTGTGATATGCGTGGATGGCGGGTAGTTTGTGGTTGGGGTCATTTTTATGGATTATTGGAAGTTTGTTTCGATGGAGAACAATTTTTGTGGATGAATGGATGTTTGCGTGGATGGTGGGTTGTGGAAAATCTCGAGTTTTGTGTGTAAGAGGGTGCGAGTGGGAGAGGTATGAGCCTACACGGCCAAGCTTGTGATACCATGCCTCTGCCCGAACCTTAATTGTAAGGTTAATTAGTCGAAAGTCATTAGCAAGCTAGAACCTAGTCTAAGATTGTAGTTTACACAATTAAGTTTGGCTTGGAATGTAAGTTTAAGTAATTTAGTAAAGAGTGTCGTTCTCTATAGGCCTACAACCTGACACTATAGGTGCCATGCCCCTTGGAATCCTATACGCTCAGCCTCTATAAGGTAAGTCAGGGGTCAGCTGTGTTCTCATACGATAAGGCAACGCGCGATAAATCCGGCATAAATCCACGACTCTTGAGCTACCGCTGCCAGTATTCCTGACACATTAAAGGTATTCGGGTGGGACAGACATCTGGAAGTCTTCGTGACGAAGAACTCCGTCCAACTTCACAACAAGTCTTCAAGTACCTCAGGTTATTGCACGGGTATGTTTGTCGGCTTATATTGTGGGACTAAGCAGCTGAGAAGTTACCTTCTAGACAGCTCGCCCAGGATATTCAACCATAATTTGCGTGGTTTGTGTGATTTATAGATGGCTGGTGATTTGTGCGACTTAAGCGTGGATTGTGTGGATGGTGGATTGTTTTGTGTGACTGGTACGTGATTTGTGTGGACAGAGGAGTACAAAACAAATTCCAACCACACAATAGAGCGAAAAACTAATGTCAAAGACCTGGGAGTGATCATGTCAGATGATCTCACCTTCAAGAACCATAACACCGTAGCAATCGCATCTGCTAGAAAAATGACAGGATGGATAATGAGAACCTTCAAAACCAGGAATACCAAGCCCATGTTGATACTTTTCAGGTCGCTTGTTCTATCTAGGCTGGAATATTGCTGCACACTAACTGCACCTTTCAAGGCAGGTGAAATTGCTGACCTAGAAAATGTGCAGACAACCTTCACAGCACGCATAACTGCGATAAACCACCTCAATTACTGGGAACGCTTGAAGTTCCTAAACCTGTACTCCCTAGAACGCAGGCGGGAGAGATACATTATTATATACACGTGGAAAATTCTCGAGGGATTAGTACCAAACTTGCACACGAGAGTCACTCCCTACGAAAGCAAAAGACTCGGCAGGCGATGTAACATCCCCCCCAATGAAAAGCAGGGGTGCCACTAGCACGTTGAGAGACAACACAATAAGTGTCAGGGGCACAAGACTGTTCAACTGCCTCCCAGCATACATCAGGGGGATTACCAACAAACCCCTGGCTGTCTTCAAGCAGGCACTGGACAGGCACCTAAAGTCGGTGCCTGACCAGCCAGGCTGTGGTCAGCAATAACAGGCTGGGTAATCAGGCTCTGATCCAACATGAGGCCTGGTCACAGACCGGGCCGCAGGGGCGTTGACCCCTGGAACACTTTCCAAATATTTGTGTGACTTGTTCGTGGTTTGTGCGACTGGTACGTGGTTTGTGTGGATGGAGGGTGGTTTGTGTGAATTGTATGGGGTTTGTGTGGCTTGTTCTTGGTTTGTGTGACTGGTTCGTGGTTCATGTGACTAGTACGTAGTTTGTGTGGATAGTGGGAGATTTGTATGAATGGTGCGTGGCTTGTGGGTATTCTGGATGGTTCATGTGACTTGTACGTGGATAGTGGGTGGTTTGTGTGAATGGCCGGTGGTTTGAGTGACTTGTACATGGTTTGTGTGGATGATTGGTGGTTTGTATGACTGGTACGTGGTTGTGTGGATGGTGATGGGTTTGTGTGACTTGTACGTGGTTTGTATGGATGGTAGTTGGCTTGTATAACTGCTATGTGGTTCGTGTGGATGGTTGGTAGTTTGTATAGACAGTTAATTACTTTTATAACACTGCAATAAAGTTTAAATAAAAACTTGAGAACCACGTGGAACCTGGATCATTATACCTTGTCACGTGGAACCTGGATCATTATACCTTGTCACGTGGAACCTGGATCATTATACATTGTCACGTGGAACCTGGATCATAATACCTTGTCACGTGGAACCTGGATCATTATACCTTGTCACGTGGAACCTGGATCATTATACCTTGTCACGTGGAACCTGGATCATTATACTTTGTCACGGGGAACCTGGATCATTATACCTTGTCACGTGGAACCTGGATCATTATACCTTGTCACGTGGAACCTGGATCATTATACCTTGTCACGTGGAACCTGGATCATTATACTTTGTCACGGGGAACCTGGATCATTATACCTTGTCACGTAGAACCTGAATCATTATACCTTGTCACGTGGAACCTGGATCATTATACCTTGTTACGTGGAACCTGGATCATTATGCCTTGTCACGTAGAGCCTGGATCATTATACTTTGTCACGTGGAACCTGGATCATTATACCTTGTCACGTGGAATCTGGATCATTATGCCTTGTCACGTGGAACCTGGATCATTATACCTTGCCACGTGGAACCTGGATCATTATACCTTGTCACGTAGAACCTGGCTCATTATACCTTGTCACGTGGAACCTGGATCATTTTACCTTGTCACGTGGAACCTGGATCATTATACCTTGTCACGTAGAACCTGGCTCATTATACCTTGTCACGTGGAACCTGGATCATTTTACCTTGTCACAGGGCTTCTGAAGGTGGAATCATGAAGATATAGGTTGATCCATTCTATGAAGAATGATCTGACTTTACTGATATTATCATAAACTATTTATGATCTCCAGTGTCTGACTTTCGCTGATCTTATGATAAAGTGTTAACTTTAACTGTATGACCTGGCCTACAGTGACCTTATCATGACCTTATTCATAAAGCATAACCTGGCCAAAATTGATTATATCATGATCTTATCTAATTATTATTAGATAAAAAATAACCACTAAACCTACAACTACAAGGGTCATACAGTGCCGCCGGGCAGGGAAGGATGCAGGGATAGAGGGTAGCAGAGGAAAGGATGATTGGAGGCAGAGGACAGATGTAGTAGGGATAGGGAGTGCTAGAGGTAACTCAGAGTTGTGTAAAATAGTGTCAGAAGATATGAGAGTGAATTAAGAGGGCATCAGCAAGAGGAAGGTAATCAGAGTGTGCTAGTAGCTAAGACGACGTTGGTCAAATTATGCATGACCGTTGATAAGGGGCATCAACAGAAGAGGTAAGTAACGGAAGACGAGTTGGTTCTCATCGATAGAGTGGGCAGTCCAACAGAATGTGAGATACCCATGAGTAAGACGAGTGTGGCCGATGCGAAGACGGGAGAGTGTAGTCTCCCAACCTCGACATTGGTGACAAGAAGACCAGAAACCTATACTCGGTTTAATAGAATGAAGTTTGTTGTGTAGCAGGTCAGACCAGCGTTGTTGCCAACGGGTGCGAAGGTGGGTAGCAATGATAGCAAAACAGTCTGTGAATGGAACACCTCTATATGAAACTGGGAGGTCATATACTGCTGACAGTGCAGCAGTGTCTGCCTGTTTATTGCCATGTACGTCAACATGACCAGGGACCCAACAAAAAAACAATATATTTTTGCTTGCTAGAGATACGGTGTAACTAAAGTTGGTTACGAAGTGATGTATCAAATTTTCGTATAGCCTGTAAAGCAATAAGGGAGTTTGAAACGACCACAAATGGTGACACAGACATAGATGCAATACGGATAATTGCTACGAGAATGGCATACAATTCAGCCATAAAAATGCTAGCCGGGGGTAATAAATGCCCCTCATGACGCTGTCCTAAAACACCGCTGCGAATCTGACGCTGTCAGAAGACTTGGAACCATCTGTGAACACTGCGATGGCATGATAATGAGATCGGAAGTGTTTAAAAAAAGAGAGCGATAAGCCACCGCAGGCAGTTGGGCTTTCGTGCATGGCAGTCGGAAAGAACAGACACGAACCGTCGGAACTTCCCAAGGGAGTAGGGAAAAGTGAGATGCTACATGAACATACAAAGACCCTAACTGAAGAGAAGACAAGAGCGAATGTAGGCGAAATAAAGGGACGGAGTAAACAGGGGCGACGAACAAATAAAGGACATAGGCAAGTACTGGTTTTCGAACAGAGTTGTAGATGCGTGGAACACTCTTCCGAGTAGGGTGATAGAGGCTAGGACCTTGCGTGGCTTTAAAAAGAGATTGGACAAATATATGAGTGGGAGGGTCTGGGTTTGATTAGTGTCGTGAGTACGGGAGTAAATTCTTAGGTAGTGGTGGTTTTGATAAGGACCTGCCTTGTATGGACCAGTAGGCCTTCTGCAGTGTTCCTCTATTCTTATGTTCTTATGTTACTAATATCAGTGACTATCCTATATATGTGGAAGGATTGTGGAGGTCATGAGAGCGAACATAATAGCGAAGGCAATGAGCATCACGGCGATCGGACAAGGATGGAATATTCGCCTCTGCATAGAGGCTCTCAACCGGTGAAGAGGAAAAAGCACTGAGGCATAAACGTAAAACCTGGTAATGGATGGGATCAAGGCTAGAGAGAGTTGCAGGAGAGGCCGCTGAATATATCTGGTCGCCTTAATCGAGTTTCGATAAAATTAGGGCAGAATGTAGCCGAAGGAGAGTTCTACAATCAGCCACCCAGGAAAGATGAGCGAGGGTTTTAAGGAGGTTCAGCCGGCTATGACAAGTTGCCTTCAGAGAGGTAATGTGAGGTTTCCAGGATAACCTACAGTCAAACAGAAGGCCGAGAAACCTGACCGTATCACGTTCTAGGATACTCGAGCCATATAGGTACAATGGATGATCAAAGACGACAGAACATCTAGTGAAAGTAATGGGGTGGTTTAGTACTAGTAAATTTAAACACATGAGTGGTGGCCCAATTGGAAACACTGTTGACTGCATGCTGGAGACAAGCTGCAATGATGTGACAGGCAGCGCCTGCACAAGCAAAGTCATCAACATAAAGAGATGACCAAATATTGGATGGAAGAAGAAAGGCCAGATCATTTATAGCATGGAGAAAAAGTGTTGTGCTCAGAACACATCCCTGGGGGACACCTTCAGCTTGGACAAAGTCCAGGGAAAGCATATTAACCCGAACACGGAAATGTCTTTCAGTTAAGAAGTTCTTAAGGAAAAATGGCAGATTGCCTCGGAGGCCTAAGAAGTGGGCCTGGTCCAAGATATTATAACAAGTAGTGTCATATGCCTTCTCAAGGTCAAAAAAGATGGCAATAACTGAGTAGTTATTGGCAGAAGCATTACTCACATACGTATCTAAGCATAGTAAGGGGTCAATGGTAGAACGGCCCTTACGAAAGTCATATTGACTAGTGGAGAGACTATTGTCTCTCTAAATACCACATCAAACGTCTATTTACCAGACGTTCCATCACCCTGCAAACTGAACTGGTAAACACAATGGGACGATAGTGGGAGGTATCATGTCCCGTAGTACCCGGTTTGCGGAAAGGGAGAACAATTGCAGATTTCCACAGCTGGGGAAGAACTCCTTGTGACCAAATAAGATTAAAGAGTCGTAAGAGGACTGCAAGGGCTGACTGATGTAAATGCTGTAGCATATGAATATGAATTCCGTCTGGCCCAGCTGCTGATGATTGGCAAGCTGAGAGTGTTGCCTCATGCTCCAGAAGTGTTAAAGCCACATTAAAAGATTCTTCTCTTATAGAAGAAACGTTTAGGGGCTCTAACTCTCTGGCAGACTTTGAGGAACGAAACGAGTGGCATAGATGAAGCCCCTGAGAGATACGGACAAGATGATTACCAATTTCGGTGGCAACATCAAGAGGGTTTGCGATACCAACACCGGCAACCCGGAGAACAGGAGCCGGGTCAGGAGATTATTTACAGTGATCGTCACGGCATTATGCCGGGTGAGCGCCCCGGCTTAATGCCGTAAAGAAATTCAAAGGCCTACCATACAGAGGGGTCTTTTTTTGTCAGTGCATTCTGCTGCATAGCAGCCGTTAGCATGACATCAAGGCCTGCCACCACACTTCACAGTGACTTCTCATTGCTCACGTGGAAGTGTTGCACTTTTATCTCTCATCAGCCCCATATGTTTGATTATGGGTAAAAGGAAGTTTTTAACACCTGAAAGTATAGCTGAAATCTGCCAAACCTCGGCCTGGCCCTTCGAGGAAGACATCTGTTCGTACCTTAACTGTGTTAAAGAAGCAGTACCAAGACTGAACCAAAGTAGGAGGGGACGAAAGGGTAGAGGGAACTAGAGAAAAAGTTTGGGATGGGACAGGAAAGAAAGCGACCTTGAAAGGGGCAGAAGAGGAAGAAACTTGGGAGGGGAGAGGAAAAGAAGGTACTGTACCAGGAGGATGATGAACCTCCACACTTGTAACAGTCAGTTAAAGGTGAAGAACCGGGTACAGAGACTGGGAAGGAAAAAATGTGCAGGCTGCAGAAGGGAAGGAGGGGTGAAAGGAGATTTTAACAATGGGGATGGTTTGGACTTCGGAGGAGAGGGGCGATGAGGAGTAGGTGTTGTACGAGGTCTTGTAGACACAGAAACTTGTGAGTGAGAAGAGGAAGAGGTGAGAACAGAATGAGATGCCGAGGTAGGGACCTGTGAGTCCAGGACAGCAAAAGAATTAGAGATAGGGGGGGTGACTGTGGAAGGGGTGACCACAGAGGAGGCTGCAGAAGTTGGGACCCCAGAGGAAGGGGGACGTTTAGTAACTCGAGAATAAGAAATATGGGGAAGTTTCCCTTGGAGGCATAGATGAGAGACTGCCATTGCATATGGGAGGCCTTCTGCCTCTTTGAGACAATGAATTTCACGCTCATTTAACTTGGCAACGGCGAGAGTAACATGGGCGAGCCTCATGACAATTAAGGCCAGAGGGAGGTAGACTACAAGACGTACTGGTATGGTCGTCGGCACCACAGACTGGGCATTCAGCCATGGACCTGCAATATTTTGCTGGATGACCAAAACGCCAGCAATTTCTACACTGTTGCGGTGTAGGGATCACCTTTCAAACTTGTAAACGGTGTCAGACAATATATTCAGAGGACGGAAGCTCACAGCAGTCAAAAGTTAAGTGAGCTACAGTCTCTGCCTGCGAGCAGGGAGGACATAAGTGTCTACTTTGAGAAGTGGAAGGTCTTGGAGTTCTAGCTGTTCCATAATGTCATCGTCACATGTCTGGAAATTCTGTTGGGTAATGGTATGGGGCAGAATGACAGTATCACTATAAAAATTGAGAGAATGATGTTTTTCAATAGTTACAAGAATAGTATCGATAGTTGTAAGGAGAGAAAGATCGTGAGCTTGGTTAGTATTCTGGACAGTGATGATGCGTGTACCGCTCTTGAGAGCATGTAAGGATATATCTCTACTAACATGGCGTAGAAGGCCCTTCCCAATACTATGGTCGGAAAGAAAGGCAGTAGAGGAAGTCGGTCATAGAGTAAAAAACTTAGACAATTGTGTATTATGAAACATAGCGTGTAAGGGGAGTACGTGACGTGCCGGTCTTTTCTGAGTAGAATGAGAAGGAAGCGAAGAAGTATCATCAGGTAATGGTATTTGGCATTTAGGTGTGGGACTGGAGTTGGTCCGACGTGGGATGGGCGGGCAATTTGAAAATTGCAGCACAATAGAGGGAGAAGCCGGAAGCATTGTCAAAGAAGAGCGGAAGTCAGACGTATCAGTCAGTCGGAACCCCGGTACCTGAAGTGTGTGACGAAACGGCACCAGCAAGAGGTATAGGGGCATTAGAAATGTCCGAAGAATGATCAAATAACGAGGCAGGGTCAGAACTGGGCGCGGTATCAGGAAATGGCCCAGGGGGAGCAGGTTCATGGATATGGGACTCCATGGTTATGTCTCTTCTTTCTTTTTGTTTTTAGAAAAAAAAGTAAAAAGAAAAAAAAATGGGAGGGACGTGGAGGAATAGCTTCTAGGAGGCAGAAAAGGGCCGTAAATCCCCCTCCGCGCCCAAGAGGACCTCAGCACCGCAGGTAGTACAGACGCTGCATGGAACCCGGGCCATACCCTACCCTTCATGCCAGTAAACCACCACTCCGATTTAGCAACCTCACATCCACCGAGCCACCTCGGTGGACAAAAGAGAAGGCGGCAGGACACCTGCCACAAAGCATACCTCCTTTGGCCACCTTCCCCTCCAAAGATACACCCGTCACCCAAAAGACACCCAAAGCCACCCTCCGGGTGACCGGAGAGGGATCGGGACATCTCCAGGTGATCCAGATTCCACGGTAAACTACACCACCGCCAAGGACCTCAACGGAATGGGATGGACCACGGTAACCTTTCCCCTACATAGGAACTAGAGTATCTATGGGAAGAATTACAATGGCTAAAAATAGGAAGGGAATAAGGGAGAAATGGGGAGGAGGAAAGGGAAAAAGGGAGGATGGGGAAGCTGGGATAGGAAAGGGGGATTGGGGGTTAATAGGTTCGGTCTGAGGAAGGAGACCAAATGGTCTAATTCCTCAGACAAAGAGTCTCTTTACCACGTGTGTCAAGATTGCCTATTTGTTGTTTAATCTTCATCAACTTATCCAGTTTCTTCCTGAGAATTGAGTCAATGGCATCACTTCCCAGAGGTGCTCCAAGCAGGATGGTATTTGTGGGGTAATGACTGATGCTCCTGGTAGTTTTGATCTCACTGCATCAATCACTTATTGACCGACTGACATGATTTTACATTTGGATGGATTCAGGATGAGTCCCATTTCCTGTCCCCGTGTCATCACTTGCATAAGATCATCTAGAAGGGACTTCTTTGTACCTGCTAGTGTGCCATCATCCAGGAACCAAATGTTTAGCTCACTGCTCAGCCAGACCATGATTGCCCTAACCGCTATACAGAAGAGAAATGGTGCTGGACACCCTCTGATGACGTAATTTCATGCTCTCCAAATAGGAGGCTTTTGATATATTTGTCGTGCCGAATAGGTAAAACTTGCCATTCTGGCCTAAATAGCAACGCTCTTCTTGCCGAGTAAGGCAAGTGAAAATTTGTGTAGCTAATAATTTCGATAAAATCATTCTGAACCTAATGAAAAAAATATATTTCATTGTGTTTATTATTAAATTATTGTAAACTTACCTAAAAGATATTTAGTTGGATTGGACTATTAAATTAAATTGAGCTTCTTATAATAAGGTTAGGTAAATTTCTTTTTTTATTTTTGGTACAAAATTATTAATTTTTACATTAACATAAATGAAACAAATATATCTTTAAAGGCAATATATATATATATATATATATATATATATATATATATATATATATATATATATATATATATATATATATATATATATATATATATATATTCAGGACTCGGAACTACAAACTCTGTATCAGAGTACACAGTACTTTACCACAGAGCCAGAACCCAGATAAGTATGGGCGCCTAGCCAGAGCTAGATGACGATTCCCCATACCGCGGGGCACCAGGCTAGTTTTCAAAGTTATTTATATATATTTATATATATATATATATATATATATATATATATATATATATATATATATATATATATATATATATATATATATATTTACTAACACATCGGCCGATTCCCACCAAGGCAAGGTGGCCCGAAAAAGAAAAACTTTCATCGTCATTCACTCCATCACTGTATTGCCAGAGTGGTGCTTTACACTACAGTTATAAAACTGCAACATTAACACCCCTCCTTCAGAGTGCAGACACTGTACTTCCCATCTCCAGGACTCAAGTCCGGCCTGCCGGTTTCCCTGAATCCCTTCATAAATGTTACTTTGCTCACACTCCAACAGCACGTCATGTATTAAAAAGAATTTGTCTTCATTCACTCATATCAAATACGCTCACACATGCTTGCTGGAAGTCCAAGCCCCTCGCACACAAAACCTCCTTTACCCCCTCCCTCCAACCTTTCCTAGACCGACCCCTACCCCGCCTTCCCTCCACTACAGATTTATATACTCTCGAAGTCATTCTGTCTCGTTCCATTCTCTCTACATGTCCAAACCACCTCAACAACCCCTCCTCAGCTCTCTGGATAATAGTTTTGGTAATCCCGCACCTCCTCCTAATTTCCAAACTCCGAATTCTCTGCATTAAATTCACACCACACATTTACCTCAGACATGACATCTCCACTGCCTCCAGCCTTCTCCTCGTTGCAACATTCATCACCCATGCTTCACACCCATATTTTCTCTTATACGTTTAAAGATATATATTTTTCATTTATGTTTACGTAAGAATTTATAATTTTGTACCAAGCGAAACTTTGAAAACCTACCTAACCTTATTATAACAAGCGCAATTTAATTTAGCCTAACCCAACTAAATATATTTTAGATACGTTAACATTTTAATAATAAACAAACACAATGAAATATATTTTTTTCGTTATGTTCAGAATGATTTTGTCGAAATTATTGCATACACAAATTTTCACTTGTCTTATATGGCAAGGTGAGCGTTACTATTTAAGCCAAAATCGCAAGTTTTACCTAATCGGCACGATATATATATATATATATATATATATATATATATATATATATATATATATATATATATATATATATATATATATATATATATATATATATATATGTCGTGTCTTCAACTTCCAATTGTGAACCCTTGTTTCTGTGTCCCCTCTCTGGAACATCTTGTCTCTGTCCACCTTATCTATTCCACGCAGTATTTTGTATGTCGTTATCATGTCTCCCCTAACCCTCTTGTCCTCCAGTGTCGTCAGGCCGATTTCCCTTAACCTTTCTTCATAGGACATTCACCTTAGCTCCGGAACTAACCTTGTTGCAAACCTTTGCACTTTCTCTAATTTCTCGACGTGCTTGACCAGGTGTGGGTTCCAAACTGGTGCTGCATACTCCAATATGGTGTGTGCGTGTGGTGTGTGTGGTGTGTGGTGTGTGTGTGTGTGTGTGTGTGTGTGTGTGTGTATGTGTTTGTATGTACTCACCTAATTGTGCTCACCTAATTGTGGTTGCAGGGGTCGAGACTCAGCTCCTGGCCCCGCCTCTTCGCTGTCCGCTACTGGGTCTCTGCTCTCCCTGCTCCATGAGCTTTATCATACCTCGTCTTAAAACTATGTATGGTTCCTGCCTCCACTATATCTTTCTCTAGACTATTCCACTTCCTGACTACTCTGTGGCTGAAGAAATGCTTCCTAACATCCCTTTGACTCACCTGAGTCAAATGTGTGTGTGAGTGTGCGTGTGTGTACTCACCTAGTTGTTGTACTCACCTAGTTGTGGTTGCAGGGGTCGATTCATAGCTCCTGGCCCCGCCTCTTCACTGGCCGCTACTGGGTCACTCTCCCTGCGCCATGAGCTTTATCATACCTCTTCTTAAAGCTATGTATGGAACCTGCCTCCACTACATCGTTCCCCAAACTATTCCACTTCCTGACCACTCTGTGACTGAAGAAATACTTCCTAACATCCCTGTGATTCATCTGAGTCTTCAACTTCCAACGTGTGTGTGTGTGTGTGTTTGTTTATGCGTGTGTGCGTGTGTGCGTGTGCGTGTGTGTGTTTGGGTAACATAAACCTACAAGCGGATTGTATAATTTTTCATCATTGCTGTTTAGTTGACGGATATCTCAAGCTATTCATGCAGTTGTGATATTTACTGGTATTTGGTTGTATATACGGTAATCTCTACCTCGACTCTTGAGAATATTGGCCACTTCAGTGACTGTTGGCTTACCCGTATAATTTAGTGATCCGAGTGATTGTGTCCCTCTGTAATACGATGCTTGCTCGTACATCAGTAGACTGAACCCTTACACTCCCACATCGGTTCATTTTACTTCTAACACCTTTCCTCTACCTGATTGTATACAGAAAAATGTAAGTTATGTGAAGGAAAACTAATATATCTAGAGTCGAAGCAAATCTCTGTATAATTTTGCTAGAATAAGATTATAGAGGTGACACCACTGTTTCTCATCCGCCCTCAGTATTTTGGGGTGGAATTAAGAAGTGTGAAGAATAGACACGGGATTTGCAGATTACACTTGGTATTCTCCACCTTGCTATAAGGAATAATATTGAAAAAAATTAATCTTAAAACAAAAATATTGTTCTTCCCTCCCTCTCCCTGCCACCTGAGAAGCAAAATTATAATAAACTACTTTTATGACTATCATTAAATTATCATGGCACGTTCTCGTCTTACTTATAACTACTTATAAAATCAGAAAAATATTATTTTTTAAGTTGCAAATTTAAATACAACTCCAATAATTACGGATTAACTGTCAAAAAAAAAATTAAACGAAAAACTAAGTTATGTATATCACAAATGATAATGTTTTTCATCTGCCGAATAGAAAATGGTTATAAAAAGAGTTCTGTGTATTTCTGTGTTTTTCGAAGTGAGTTTCTGGAGTCTGACTTACACAACAGTACTTGCCGTATTAATGGGGTGGATGCAACCTTATATTACTGAGCTTCTCTAAATGGGCTATTCTAGGTGGACCCATTACCCTACAGTGTTTCTCAAATAATGTTATACTAGGATTTAAAATTAACTTATGTTGCGTTACGAAATATATAATGCAGCTTTAACTTACTGTGCTACTGTGCCGTAACTCACTGGATCTCTCTAAACTGATTACTGGATGGGGAGCATTATTTTACCGTGTTGCTCTTAATGTGTTTACTGTGGTGGGGCATTATTTTGTGCACTAACCTGGGATAATTAAAGATTAGTTTATAAGGTAAACAGAGAGAGGCGAAAGAAGGTAACACCTGGTACAATTTGAAAATTAAATAGTTTATAAGTACATGTGTCAATAATGCTTCTCAGTGTCCTCATAGACATATAATTAGTAATCCTAGCCTCGGTAATTTAGTAGGCTCTGCCTGCTAAATTACAAGGCCCAGGCTGGCTGGTACATCCTTTTCTCTCTCTCTGGTTGTGTCCCTAACATGTTGATGCATGAAGTTTTCAAATATTGTCTCCAGTATCTTACCCCTCCACGTTTCTGGTCCACCATGTGGTTGAAATCCCCCACGACAAGTAACTTTGCACTACCCAGGTGGACCCTTCTAGCCACCTCGGCTAGTGTATCCACCATTGCTCTGTTGCTCTCATCGTACTATTGTCTTGGTCTCTTGCTCTTCGGTGGTGGGTTGTACATCACTGCTACAATCATCTTTGGACCTTTGGTCTGAAGTGTTCCTACTATGTGATCATCTGCTCTCTGTCCATCCTTCCAATCTCAAAAGTTCCCTGGATTTCGATTAGCAGTTGTAGCATCCTCAGAGAAAAGGATCCCATAATCATTGTATATTTTGTCTTTTCATATAATTTTATATTGCCGATTTTTTCGTTAATAGCTAAAACGAAAATTTCATACTTTATGTTATTATTTGACTAATATTATTAGCTTATGTACATAGGTAGGACGTAACAACCACAACTCTCATTGTGCTCGTTGAAGGAGAGTTTTGATTGGCTGCAAGCTACCTGTTCTCTTGTTTGGCAGTTGGTGCCAAGGAAAAGCTGTTACAAATCACAGAATGTTGTATCTCCTGGGCCAACCTCTCAGTCAATCTCTCGCTGTTCCTTGTAGAGTAAACCTTTCCTCGTTTCTGTATTGTCTGCGAGAACGCTGTTCTACTCAGCTCTTCTTATTTAGAATTTTTTTTTGATTGCCTCAATGGACCAGAAGTTATCTTACATTTGGAAGTGTTGTTGTCGCTCACATAAATCGAGTCAATTTGAGCACATACCGAGCACTCACAAACACATACATAAAAACCTATAATAATCTTGTACTTGTGAGTACATCTCATCTTGGCAACATACTAGAAGGTATTTATTCAAAAGAGTATTATAGTATACTGTATATAGGGAGGTACCACCTCTAGAACTTTACTGGGGACCCTCATCCTCAGAGAAGACAATAAATGTACCTCAGGGAAAACTCGAGGTTCTCCCTGGAGCTGTTTGAGTAGCAATAATGTTGAAGGATAAGTTATGGCAGGAAAAGAAGGAAAATAAATGTATAACTTCAAGGATTATGTGGTGTAAAATAAGGGTTGGATGTGAAAAGTGGGTTATAGTAAGTGTTTATGCACCTGGAGAAGAGAGATGGGTAGAGGAGAGAGATTTAAAAAAAACAGGGTCACCCTGCCTCGGTGGGAGACGGCCGACTCGTAGAAAAAAAATATATATACGTGTATATATATATATATATATATATATATATATATATATATATATATATATATATATATATATATATATATATATATATATATATATATTCAAGTACAAAATAAGTATAAGTCTGTTGAGTATACCTGGTAAAGTGTATGGTGGAGTTATTATTGAAAGAATTAAGAGTAAGACGGAGAATAGGAGAGCAGATGAAAAAGGAGGCTTTAGAAAAGGTAAGGGTGTTGTAGATCAAGTGTTTACAGTGAAATATATAGGTGAACAGTATATAGATAAGGGTAAAGAGGCTTTTATGGTATTTATGGATTTGGTAAAGGCGTATGACAGGGTAGATAGGGGGGTAATGTGGCAGATGTTGCAAATGACTGGAATAGGAGGTAGGTTACTTTAATCAGTGAAGAGTTTTTACGAGGATAGTGAGGCTCAGGTTAGAGTATGTAGGAGAGAGGGAGATTATTTCCCAGTAAAAGTAGGCCTTAGACAAGAATGTGTGATGTCACCATGGTTGTTCAATATACTTATAGATGGGGTTGTAAGAGAAGTTAATGCTCTAGTGTAGGTAAGAGGTGTGACGGGTTAAAAGATAAAGAATCTAACACAAAGTGGGAGATATCACAGTTGCTCTTTGCTGATGACACTGTGCTTTTGGGAGATTCAGAAGAGAAGTTGTAGAGGTTGGTGGATGAGTTTGATAGGGAATGTAAAAGAATAGTGAATATAGAATATATAAAAAAAAGTGAATATAGAATATAGAAAAGAGTGAATGTAGAAAAGAGTAAGGTGATGAGGATAACAAAAAATTAGATGACAACAGATTGGATATCAGGTTGGAGGGAGAGAGTATGGAGTAGGTGAATGTATTCAGATATTTCGGACTGCACGTGTCAGCAGATGGGTCTATGAAAGATAAGGTGAATAATAGAATCAGACGAATCTCCCGCTGGCTTGAGATTCGTTTGTAAAAACTTGCATTAGTGGTCACAGTGGTGTCTATGCTAACCTTCCTATGGTGTAGAAATATACCTAGTTGGATGAATCTTAATGTAGCCAGCTGGCCCAGTGGCTAACGCGTTGGTCTGAAGTTTTGAGACTCTCTGATCGCGTGTTCTATCCCCACCCGTGGTATGGTTTGTTTGCAAACGTGCCATTACGATTTCGTGAGTCTGCTTTAAAGTGCCAATTCTAGAAAAACAGTTCAAGCCTCTTGTCTATCCTTCTGTTTATAGCTTAATATAATTAGATGAGGTAGGTAGACCATTTAGGAGAGCATTAATCAGGCCATTAAATAACATGGGGTTGAGAATTCTTCTCTGTGTTGTAACTAACGGCATTTCATTAGATTCGTTTTTAAAGTCTTGGTAGAGAACAGCTTATACTTTGCTTGGCAGATAACCTATTATCCCATAATAATAAGTTACCACTAATATTCAATTTGGTAGTTCACGTAGTATAACGACTCTGTGATATATGACGATTTTTTATCTAGAAATTGGATAAAGCAAGTTGAAGTGTGCAGTGAGAAATCAGTAATGCAGTTCTTCATACTTTTTACTTTTATGAAATAAAAATTAGAGACTGATTCTATAATACAGTTTATTAAGTGTAATTCGTTCAAATATTTTACAGAGACAGCTTAAGTATATGTACAATGTGACTATTGGTCCAGGAAGTAGGAAGAACACCCTTGATGTTACTAATGTTTTACTGCAATAAGAAAGGGTTATCAGGACCTGCCTTAGAGTTATATCATAAGTTATTTCATTCTCTCTCTGAGTGGTTGACAGACCTATATTTAATGCAATATCTAATTCATAATCAGTGAAAAGACAATTATTCTCATCAATATTTTGGCACTTAAAGTTAATCAATTTCCCCTTTCCTTCAGAAATACTCTTTATGTTTCTTTTAATATGAGGTGGGTGATTTACACGCCTGGACATTTTTTGACCAGCTATTTATGAGGTGATTTGCTTCTTCAAGAGGAAAGGAATAACATAATTACCATCCTTTTAACTGGTGATTTTTTTCACACCTATCCTGGCTTAACTTAAAGACAAAGATCTATTTAAACGACTCACATATTATTCCCATTCTTGTTGCCTAAGTTCTTGTTTCATTCCTTGTATTTGATAATGTAGCTTAGAAAGCTCAAAGTAAGTCTTCATTCACTACATGCTTTAACAATCCTTCTAACTACGTCTTTTAAATTTTGTACTTGTGGACCATTATAGTATTTACGATGGTATTTGTTGTCATTTAGGGTGAAATATTTATGTCCTCTTTTTCTATTGTCTTGATCTGTAAGTTCTCATTGGTGGCAACTAAATCATCATTGAATTTATGTGTGCCAGTGTGCTCGTAATTGCTGTTCCATTGATCCATGGGTTAAGAATGAGTTTTTTACTTTTGTATTTAGTTGGTTGATTGTTGGAAATATGATGAATATTGACAGTCTTGAGTCTTTGAAAATGATCGGATAGATCATCAACCATGACACAGTCATGCATCTTATATGATACATTAAATCCTAGGTACAGGTCTAATATGCCACCATATATGTGAACTCAATAATGCCATAAATCTAGCATTATTAGGCTCATAGAAATTTCACTAGATTGTTTCCATTGTTTTTTGTACTCTATATTATTACTCTTATAGGTTTATATTATATAGAAAGGTCTATATAGTATAGACCTTTATAAATTCTTATGTTCAAGAATGAGGGTAGGTTCACTATTGATGTGATCTGGTAAAGCATCAGGTCGAAACTGATTAACTGCAGCATAAAGATTAAAGATGTTGATGGAAAAGTGCATACACTTTAACCCCTTGATACTGCATGCTTTCTCCACTTTGAAGGTCATGGTGTGAATTTGGGAAGTTCTTTCTAACATATATAACAAAACAGTTAGTTGACCTTAAGGTATAAGTTACATATCCAGGCAACGTAGGGAAGGGTCTCCAACTCGCAGTCTATATTCCTGCAAACAGATGACATCAATATTCTTGGCTGAAGTAATCAGATGTAAATCAGGCAACCGTTGCATGGTAAAAGTAATGTTGCATGAAAAAAAAACTAATGTATCCACTGTAGTAATATATTACAATATTTTGCTCATCAGATGGTAGTGCAAACACTTCAGAGCAAATAAGTTTTTTTTATTTTCAGAACCTGTTTTCTCTAAACATTTCCAGGCATTTTTCTTACACATTCCTAGACAATGTTTAGAACAAGAAATTGTTGCCCATGTGTCTTAATCATCAGAAATTGTTGCACTTGTAGGATCATCTCGGTGATCGATGGCACCATTCTCACTACCAATATGTGTGTATGTATATATATATATATATATATATATATATATATATATATATATATATATATATATATATATATATATATATAATATGAGGATGAGGGTCCCCAGCAAGTTCCAGAGGTAGTACCTCCCTATATTTAAAAAAAAAAAAATTATATATAGTTACTGTGATTACACTGGCGTCCTCTGGTGCTGCCTCTGACGTGGATAACTCATTATTCTTAGTAGGTAATTCCTGTGTGATTACCTCATCAAACGCTTCCAATTGGATCACAAATATGGCAGCCGTCTTTCTATTGGGGGCATTGGTGTTGGGATGATTAAAAGACTCATCCAGAGATTTAGGTGTAGTCACAGGTGTGACTGGTGGCAGATAAGTGGTTTCATGTGAGTTAGCAGGGATGGCTATCTCCTCTACAACCAGTGAATCAGAAGGTAGTCTGGTAGCGAATACTAGATGTCTCACGCTTTCTAGAGGTGGCTTCACAGGTATGGCAGTGGTAAGGTGGCTGGCCTCATCCTGGGTTATCATTAACGGACTGTTGTCTGGGTTAGATCGAAAGTCGTTTGAGTTCTGTTTACAGTCCTAATGCCAAATTGTAACCCCAACTTCTTTACAGTTAATACATTTAAGTTTCCTGCCTTCCCCATTGTGTCACACCCCTTGTGCATTCCAGTGGGATGATTTCCGGCACACTTTCCACACCAAGAATGGAATATTTTGCAGTTTATTGTAATGTGACCATAGTGCTGGCATTAGTAACACCTAGATGAGGGGGCTGACATACTTCAGTAGGAAAGTAATGTAGGCCTGGAGCAAATATATTCCAAGGGAGGGGGCATTGTACCCTCTGTCTGCAAAACACACATGAATTTTCTTATCACTTGGAAGTAAACACTTTGCTATTTCTGCCCTGCACACTCAGCCATCCTCTTCCACACACAAACACACTCTAACACACACACACACCATCACCCAGCTCCACCCACCAGCCCATGCATCACCATCCTACCCGACACACCCACACCATCACCCAGCTCCACCCACCAGCCCATGCATCACCATCCTACCCCACACACCCACACCATCACCCAGCTCCACCCACCAGCCCATGCATCACCATCCTACCCCACACACCCACACCATCACCCAGCTCCACCCACCAGCCCATGCATCACCATCCTACCCCACACACCCACACCATCACCCAGCTCCACCCACCAGCCCATGCATCACCATCCTACCCCACACACCCACACCATCACCCAGCTCCACCCACCAGCCCATGCATCACCATCCTACCCCACACACCCACACCATCACCCAGCTCCACCCACCAGCCCATGCATCACCATCCTACCCCACACACCCACACCATCACCCAGCTCCACCCACCAGCCCATGCATCACCATCCTACCCCACACACCTACACCATCACCCAGCTCCACCCACCAGCCCATGCATCACCATCCTACCCCCTGTGTGTGTTCCTCTGTATTATATCTAATAGAGAAACAACTGGTTGGCGAAAGATCTTAAATAGTTCCCGGTTTAATGATCACTTGCTACCTTAGTAAGAGAGAGAGAGAGAGAATGGGTGAGAGAGAAAATGTTATCAACGTTAAATATTATACATGTATCTATCACGCAATCATCCAGCTAATATATTGTATAGTTATAGTATTTCGGTTTAAAGCCTCTTGACTTCAAGCGGATTCTTAAGGTCGTAGGTAATCTGCTGACAACTTGTCAAGAACATGTTTATCATCAATATACTCATATACGCTGTGTATATACACTGAGAGACAACACCTCTCAGTTAATGTATCCCATACATACTTTAATGGAGGTCCTTAACGAATAATTATACTACTCTACGATTGCAGGAAAGACGTATCACTAGAAATTCTGCTTCCCGAATTAAATAATGTGCCTCTGTGAGGGGAAAAAGTTCGTGCACATGTTCATAATAAGGTATGAGTCAGCGCCACTTACCAGCCTTCCTTCACACTATTTATGACGTAGTGGGTGAATTATGGTAGTAAGAATCTTAAGAAGGTTACTTTTCTACACGTCTCTCTGACGATCGTAAGAGTGCATTTCTCGATGTAATTTTTGTGATTTTTATTTTTATAGCTGTTGTATGTCGTGATTTTGCGGAACCTTGGTTTTCAACATAATATTAAATATACTTTTTCTCTCACCCATCTTTTAAGCTTATCGAGTGAACAACTTAAGCTGGTAAAAGCTGTGTGTACTTTGCTTGGTCAGCCAGTATGTTCTGATGCGGCCAGAATAACCCCGAGGAGTTGGAAAAGCTACATGACTTTGGTTAAATATAGTGCATGATCTATTCATCTTTACCTTAATCATTTGTGGTAGCTACCTATACGTGCGTATGTGTGGGTCTCTGCCATTCTCTGAGCTGCTCATTCTTTACCGACATTTTGGAGGATCTATACAAGGGTGATTTAGAAGACTCAGACAATGTATAAGAATGCTATTTTTTCATAGTTACCTCATTTTTCTCGCTACTTTGTTTAATATTGTTGAGACAAATTCTTACATTGAAATTTTTTAACTATCTTTAAGAACAAGAAAATCTGTGATCCATTGTACTATTAACAATTATCAAAACGTAGTAAGTAAACGTTTGCTTTCATTCTTCTTGCTTTTCTAATAGTTTTTATGGTAGCCCTTTTTATAAAATAACTGCACTTTTCTCTTTTCCATGCAGGAAATTGATTTGATTTTGGATATGCTGTGGAAAACATATTTCTGAGAATAAATGAAAGAAATATTTTGTTGTTAGTTTTAGAGATAATCTCCTTTTTTTGCTATTTGATCCTGACTCCATCACCCACAGAGATATATTATCTAGTTCCATATATTATCTAGCTACACAGTAGCTCCCTCACTTGTCCTGTAGAATGTATAATATTCAATACTCACTGGCGCAATCTGTTTCTTGGACTCTCTGGTAACGTCCCTTTACTATAAGGTAGTCGAACTGTTGAAAAAAAGGGTTTAGCTAATTTAGCAAGGGTCCTGAATGATACACATATATGAAGCCTGGTTTCAGATCGGGCCGCGGGGGGCGGTGACCCCCGAAATCCTCTCCAGGTATACTCCAGGTATGATCATATATCCTAATTTCGAAGTTTCTAATTGACCTTCCAACGTATCCAGCATTACAACCAGATCTTGTATATTGGTAAATAACATGAGAGCATATGGGTGACATAACAGAATTAACACAAAAAGTATATTTTTTTTCGTTAGGTTCAGAATGATTTTTGCGAGATTATTGTATACACAATTTTTTTGTTGCCTTATTCGGCAAGAAGAGCGTTGCTATTTAAGCCAAAATCGCAAGTTTTACCTATATATATATATATATATATATATATATATATATATATATATATATATATATATATATATATATATACGCAAACAGGAGATCTTAACAATGCAAAACAAGCCACATAGGATGGAAATCTTTAGCTCTTGCTTTTTCGCACTCTCGTGCGTCGTCAGGAGCTATGCAATGTTGCAAGATAGCAACAGATACGATGGAAAATTCTCTGAGACAAGGTAGAAAGTGTCAATAGGAACTTTCGAGGTTTTCTTTTTTATACATTTTGGATAATTTCTCTTTGATCATATGTTGAAACTTCTCTTCGTTACTCCAGTAATATAACATTGCGATGTATTCACTACAACGAAAGTTTTTTTTTTTACTGCATTATCTTTATTATCATATTTTCATTCAAAGTTAAATGTTCTAAATTAGTGATCGTTTATTCCAGGTCGCTAAGTGATCTACGGAGTCTGATCAACGATCTCATTGTCTGCCTAAACTAACGTTAACAGGTCATTCCTCCTTCTTGGTTGTCAAAATTGTTTTGAAAAATTGTTCTTGACTATATGAAGGAAATCGTTTACTGTAAATTTCCGAAATACGATATCTCAGGTAAATAATACGTCTTCATGTCTAGAGGACTTTAAAATTTCGTCCACGAGATGTCTCACCTTGTTGGTTCCTAAGTTCACGGGATCTGTATTGCCCAGTTAAAATCAGATTATTATTTCGTTCAAAATTTTTTAATCATATCGCATCGGTATCAGGTCCATCTGTCCATTATCACTGTTGATGCAACAAGTCAAATTTCCTGCAACAAACTGCGTTATTCCATCATTACTTGTTTCCAGAAGTGTTGAACAGTTTAAGAGTCTGTACACTGTATGATGCAAGCTTGTACACTGTATGATGCAAGCTTTCCTCCACTCTTTCAACTAACCATGATTAGGTAATTGCAACTATTTTTATGGTACATGAAATTAATTTTAGTTCGCCTATTTTGCCCTTCGCACTAAAACTATTAGCATCAGAGATTTGGATAAAGTGTTTTCTTTCATCTTTACTCAATATGGTAGAGGAAGAATGAGAAAGGAAAAGATGGAGAAAGGGAGAGAGAAAGGGAGAGAGAAAGGGAGAGAGAGTCACCTGGGAATGATGTTCTTCATGCTATGCATAAATCAAAGCACCTCTGTACTAGCATGTACAATCTAGAGACCTCAATGACAGCAAAGATTCCCTCAACTTTCTGATGGAAAATGTGGATTCCCTTCTGCTTCAACATGAATGTCGACATACTATAATTGATGGTAACTTCAGCCACCATCTTATACAGAGCGATTTTGGTGAAATCTTTGCAGTGTTTAATATGCCAAACTTTCTTTTCTTTTCTACTCACATCTCTGGTTCCTTCAATGACTCAGTAGTGAGTGATGTATCTGAAAGCACAGTCATCTGACCAAAAGGCTGTCTTTACGACAATGAAGATTCCAACAGTAAGAGGTGAAGAACCAACAGTCACAACCAGGCTATGGAAAACAAGAAACTGGTCGGGCCATTGCTCGGGTCTGGCTTCCTCCGAATGGAATGCTCTTCTCCAAGGTGAGGTTGATAACCAAGGGAATGGCTTCACTAACTATATCTTTATTCTCAAACATAAAAAAATAAGCCTAATCGGTAGTATATGACGAAGTCTTCAGATCAGCCTTGCTAAGTGCAAGAAGAATTAGAGAAGGTATAAAAGGGATCACACTATAACAGGAACCTTCACAGGCAAGACTGTCTCCAAAAAAAGAAGTCAAAAAGTGGGCCATCTCGAGATGGGAGCCTGACACACACACACACAAAAAAAAAAGCTGGCATCAGGTAGAATGGGCTGCAAAACCTGGTAGCCCTTGGTCAAGGGATGAGATAGTCTCTACTAGCGGTCAGGAGAAAGCTGACCTCTCTGCTGAACACTTTGCTGACAAGATGCATGTTCCTGATTCAGCATGAAACCCTTTGCTAGCCGCAGGAACTGTGTCAAAGTTGTCAGAGGAGACAAGAAGGCGGGTTCAAGTATATCTTCCACCCAAATAAGTTGTGTCCAATATTTCTGAGTAAATGTGCTGACCAGCTACCATCACCTCTAACTCGCATCAATCAGCACTGTCAATAGTGCTTCAGAATAGGTAACTCCCATATTAATCTGCTGTTAAACCTCTCCACTATGTGGCACCAGTCACTGGATGAATATAAGGTTACCTATGTAGTAGCATTGAACATTGCTGACGCTTTCGACCGAGTATGGCACCAGGGACTCAAGCGCTAGGAGTCTGTGGCTCTGCATTATACCTTCTTAGTGATTAAATTCAAGGTAGATTTCTAAGAGTAGTTCTGAATGGAAGAGTGTCAACTAGACACCCAGTCGTTGCCAGTTTTTTCACAGGGAAATGTGCATGGGCTGTTGTTATGAAAGGTGTACTTCCAAGTGAGAAAATGCCATCTGCTGTCAGTTACCTCAATCACATGCTTACTGCTATATCAGCCTGGGGAAAAAATGACAGCTCACATTTGCTTCTGAGAAAAAACAAATGATCATATTCTCTACGTACTATGATTGTAATAAACCAGAAAGTGTTGAAACCCAAAGATGAGGTTGATATTCTTGTGGTGAAATTTTTATACAAACTATGAAGAACAATGTAGTAAATCTGCTTAATTGTAGAGGTTGCAAGACTGTAAGAGGCGCAAGTGATCTTAAACCTTGAGTATGCTCCACTTTTTGATTACCTGCCCCCGTATTATCTAAGACTTCTTGACATAAATATGAACAGAGCGAGACGATTCCGTTCTAGTTTGGACACAGCCTGGACAGATATATCATTTCAGCAGAAACTTAAATACCGGAAGGGAAGTTGGTGGCCTTAATGTTATGCACAAGGCCAATATTGGGTCCACTTTGCACACAGCAAGAAGACAGCTTCTATCAAGAAGATGGACAGTAAACAGCAACTACCCTCTAGAACATCTCTTCATTTCAGATCATTAGTTCTTAGAAAGACATCGATGACATCGCTGACCCTCGGATGTCCCCAACTTCATCCTATTTCCTATTTGTATGTCTCATCACAAAAAATTCTTACAAATGAGCTTGGTAACAGCTCATAGTCTGTAAAATGACTGAATGAATGACTGGCTCCCTCTGACTCAGACTCGCTGCTTCACACTTCCTGCCTGTGAGAGCCGCGTCACTGCCTCTTTCTTGATTTCATTATTTTCGGTTCAATACTAATAATATTTCAGGGATGGTGTTCACAATTTCTTTAATATAAATACATTACTAATTCAGTGTGTTATCATGCCACTGTTGTGATTTAACACGGATAATTTCGTGGAATTTACTTCCACGTTTCATTCAGATTCTGTGATTTAATTGCTGTTAACTTTATCTACACTCTTTGGTCTTAAAACAATTCATCCATTATTTCAATTTAATTAATTAACAAGTTTTTGCAACTGGGCATTTCTCTTGATAATAATCACTGACAGTAAAAGAATGCCTAAGCGAATATATACATGAAGAAGTTTCTTTCCTTCAGCGTGTATGCGTTTGCTTACAAATCTCCTTCATCTTTCCCTCCAAAATAAATAAAGAAAACAAAGCCAGAGAAAACCCTTACCACAGTCGCACTTAGAGAGCGTGAGGAAAGTGTCCCAACACAGACGGTGACGGAAGAAAAAAATTACATTTGCATACAGGTTGGCTTCTTCCTCCTTAACATAACACACAATACGAGTGGCAGATAATCAAATTAGCACAAGGTGTCAATTTCTATTCTAGGTGGTACGTGCTGTCTAAGAAAAAGGACAATTGATTAAATTCAGATCATTCTTTGGCTTTTGAAAAGTACGAGAAATATATACACAGTGTAACATTACGTTTCCTCTCTATGGAGATATTCGGAAAATGAGATATATACACCTTATACACCGTAATAACACTACCCATCGCTCTAGCGAGGTTCCTTCAGGATGATGATGAACTTTTGATATAACGAAATAGACCTGTGGACCTGTGCTTTAATTCTTTGTATCGAGTCTGAATGCATTTCTTTCCCCAAACTCTGTGCCATCCCAACGGGTTTAGCGCACCAATATACGACCTACTGGTATCAAGGAAACATAGCTAGAAGAAAGCTGATGAGTGTTGATGCTCTTAGGTTGAAACAGTAGTTTATAATTACACTTTTAGCATCAATAATTATTAAATAAATAAATTCTTATTTTTTAAGAATAAACCGTGTATTATCCCGTCCCAGTGAGTGCAATAAATAAATATTAAAGATATATATATATATATATATATTTTACCTAATCGGCACGATATATATATATATATATATATATATATATATATATATATATATATATATATATATATATATATATATATATGTCGTGCCGATTAGGTAAAACTTGCTATTTTGGCTTAAAAGCAACGCTCACCTTGCCATATAAGACAAGTGAAAGTTTGTGTATGCAATAATTTCGCCAAAATCATTCTGAACATAACTAAAAAAATATATTTCATTGTGTTTGTTTATTATTAAATTAATGTTAACGTATCTAAAATATATTTAGTTGGGTTAGGCTAAATTAAATTGCGCCTGTTGTAATAAGGTTAGGTAGGTTTTCAAAGTTTCTCTTGGTACAAAATTATAAATTCTTACATTAACATAAATGAAAAAATATATCTTTAAACGTATAAGAGAAAATTTTAGAAAGGTCTTAATTTTAGATGAGTTCTTGCTAATTGACTAGTTTTACCTAATCGGCACGACATATATATATATATATATATATATATATATATATATATATATATATATATATATATATATATATATATATATATATATATATATATATATATATATTCCAGCAGGGAAGAACATTTAACCTTACGGGACGCCGATGTGTATAAAGCTGTTATGTCTTTCCCACAGGGCTCAGCAGGAGGTTTCACGGGTTTAAGGCCACAACACGTAAAACAAATGCTCAATCCAGGTCTTGGTGAGGTCTCTGAGAGATTGTTGTCTGAACTCACCAAATTTTCCAATGGGTGCCTGGCTGGTAGTGTCCCACAGGCCATTAGACCCCTTTTCTTTGGTGCCTCACTGTGTGCCCTCCGGAAAAAGGATGGAGGAATCAGGCCCATTGCAGTGGGCAACACCCTTCGGCGCCTAGTCGCCAAGGCTGCAGTACGAAGGGTGAGTCAAGATGCTGCCTCAATGTTAAAACCAACTCAGCTTGGTTTTGGTGTTCAACAAGGCTGTGAAGCAGCTGCCCATGCAGCACGAGTATACATCAACAACATGTCCAATGAAAAAGCTTTAATCAAATTGGACTTTGCCAATGCTTTCAACTCAGTCAGAAGGGATGCTGCTCTCCAAGCAGTTTCTAGGCACTTTCCTTCCCTCCATCCTTTCATAGAATCGTGTTACAGTGTGGCTTCTAAACTTTTGTTTGGGGACCATGAAATTGACTCGTGTGAGGGTGTGCAACAGGGAGACCCTCTTGCTCCCTTTCTATTCTGTCTAGCCATCAAGGATGTCACAGAAGCATTGTCCAGTGAGCTCAATATCTGGTTCTTGGATGATGGCACCCTAGCTGGCACTGCACAATCTCTCCTAGGAGACATCAGGAAAATTAAAGATATGGTAGGTAGCCTGGGCCTATCTTTAAACCCCACCAAATGTGAGATAGTTTCCACCAATCCACAGATGATCCAGGACATTAGGGCTGTTTTACCAGGGGCACGAGCCATCGATCCAGCCAACAGCACTCTCCTTGGTGCTCCTCTTGGGCCCAATGCCATCGATCTGGTCCTGGAAAAAAAAATCTCCGACCTCAGGACGATGGAAGGTAGGATGAAAGACATCGATACACATGATGCCTTTTACCTACTCACCAGGTGCCTGTCAATCCCAAAACTTACATACTTCCTGAGATGCTCCCCAGCCTTCAACAGCCCGAAACTCGAGGAATACGACTCTCTCCTCAAGACCATGCTAGAGAGTGTATTGAATCTTTCCCTCGAAGATGGACAGTGGTTGCAAGCCTCACTTCCAGTCAGACTTGGGGGGCTGGGAGTACGCAAATCCTCCCAGATTGCCCTACCAGCCTTCTTATCCTCTTCCATATCATCAAATGAGCTAATAAAACAAATTCTTCCAGACAACCTCAGTGATTCAGCAGGAGTACAGGACCCTAGCTACACCAGTGCCATCACTGAATGGGAGACTCTTGCTGCTCCAACACCAAAACCTAGTGAAGAACTGGCCTACAAACAGTCAAGCTGGGACGGCCCCATCGCTGAAAAGATACTTGCCAATATGCTCAGGGCCGTCACATCAGACAGGGAGACTGCCCGTCTCCTAGCTGTGAGTGCACTTCACTCTGGGGACTTCCTCCAAACAGTTCCCATTTCGGCCATGGGAACACGCCTGGACCCTAAGACCCTTCGTATTGCAGTGGCTCTGCGCCTTGCTGACCCTATTCACACGGAATATACGTGTATTTGCGGCGATGCGCAAGCCGACCAATATGGTCTACATGGTCTTAACTGTTCTAAAACCAAGGGTTGGCATGCAAGACACAATGAGGTCAACGACATCATAAAGAGAACCCTTGCTACAGCTGGATGCCCAGCCGAGAGAGAGCCTCGATCACTAGCAGCCAACAACGCCCACAACCCAGCAAACCGCCCCGACGGGATCACCATCTATCCTTGGAAGAATGGCAAGCTCTTAGCATGGGATTATACCTGTGTGTCGACACTGGCTGACACCTACATCCATCACAGTGTTGGGGGACAGGGAGGAGCTGCTGACCACAGGGAGGAGTACAAGATCGGCAAGTACAGGGACATAAGCCAACAGTATCAATTTGTCCCAGTGGGATCAGAGACCTTGGGAGCGTGGGGAAAAAATGCAACACGTTTCCTTAAAGAACTGGGTTCCAGACTCATCGACACCACCAGGGACCAAAGGGCAGCCACGTTCATGTTCCAGCGTCTCAGCGTGGCCATCCAGAGGGGAAACGCATGCTGCATACTTGGCTCGCGTCCGGCTTCGGAGGAACTGGAGGAGATTCATAATCTTTGACATATTGTACCATTGTATTCATGTTTGTGTTTTCTATAAATGTATTCTGTCTATTAATAAAGCATTTATATATATATATATATATATATATATATATATATATATATGTCGTGCCGATTAGGTAAAACTGGTCAATTAGCAAGAACTCATCTAAAATTAAGTCCTTTCTAAAATTTTCTCTTATACGTTTAAAGATATATTTTTTCATTTATGTTAATGTAAGAATTTATAATTTTGTACCAAGAGAAACTTTGAAAACCTACCTAACCTTATTACAACAAGCGCAATTTAATTTAGCCTAACCCAACTAAATATATTTTAGATACGTTAACATTAATTTAATAATAAAGAAACACAATGAAATATATTTTTTTCGTTATGTTCAGAATGATGTTGGCGAAATTATTGCATACACAAATTTTCGCTTGTCTTATATGGCAAGGTGAGCGTTGCTATTTAAGCCAAAATCGCAAGTTTTACCTAATCGGCACGACACACACACATTATATATATATATATATATATTATATATATATATATATATATATATATATATATATATATATATATATATATATATATATATATATATATATATATATATATATATATATATATGTCGATTATGGTAAACTTGCGATTTTGGCTTAAATAGCAAAGCTCTTCTTGCCATATAAGACAAGCGAAATTTTGTGTATGCAATAATTTCGCAAAAATCATTCTGAACCTAACGAAAAAATATATTTCATTGTGTTTGTTTATTATTAAATTAATGTTAACGTATCTAAAATATATTTAGTTGGGTTAGGCTAAATTAAATTGCGCTTGTTGTAATAAGGTTAGGTAGGTTTTCAAAGTTTCTCTTGGTACAAAATTATAAATTCTTACATTAACATAAATTAAAAATATATCTTTAAACGTATAAAGAAAATTTTAGAAAGGACTAATTTAGATGAGTTCTTGCTAATTGACAGTTTTACCTAATCGGCACGACATATATATATATACATATATATATATATATATATATATGTCGTGCCGAATAGGTAAAATTGGTCAATTAGCAAGAACTCATTTAAAATTAAGTCCTTTATAAAACTTTCTCTTGTACGTTTAAATATATATATATTTAATTTATGATAATGTAAAATTAATAATTTTATACCCAAAAAAAATTAGAAAAATTACCTAACCTTATTATAACAAGCGACGTTTAATTTAACCTAATCCAACTAAATATATTTTAGATAAGTTTACAATAATTTAATAATGAACAAACACAATGAAATTTATTTTTTCGTTAGATTCAGAATTATTTTTGCGAAATTATTGCTTACACAAGTTTTCGCTTGCCTTATTCGGCAAGAAGAGCGTTGCTATTTACGCCAAAATCGGAAGTTTTACCTATTCGGCACGACATATATGGACAACCCTTTGCATGCTTGATCATTGACTGTGTGGAGCCTTTAAATAAGGCCAGATAAGGTAACTTGTATATCATTATCATATCTGATTAAAGTACCAGATATCCTGAAGTAGTGCCTTTATGTAGTATTAATAATGTGGCAATTTTCAAAGCGCACATTCGGTTTATATCGGCAGGGACTCCAGAGGACTATTCAGAGCGATCATGGTTCCAATTTTACTCCAAATACTTTTTCGGAGGTTTTGAGCTGTTTTGGTATTAAGCAGCCATTTTCCGCAGCCTTTCATTCTCAGTCCCGAGGGAAATTGGAAAGATTCCAGCAAACTTTAAAAACCATGATGCGAGTTGATATTTACCCATAATCCAAGAGGACCTCTGCGAGTGCTAAAAGAGGGTTGGCTGAGATTCCTTAGTATCCCAATGGCTAAAGGTAATTAAGAAAGCACAGGACAACATGAAACGGCTATGACTAAGGTATAAACATTGGAGAAAGTGAAAGACCAGTAATCTGCTCTTGGTCACACCATAAATGCAGTGTTTACTGGCCAAATGCAGGTGATGCAGAAATGGGTAAAGTCTCACCCATCATTCAGATTAAAAAATCTTTCAGCTACCTTATGCCCTGATAACAATTATGTCTTCTGTGCTTGCAGGCCTCGCCAGTGAGCCTGATGCCTTGTAAGAAGTCCCGGGGGTGTACTTAGAAACCCTCGTCCTCTTTTGTAGTGGCTCACGGAAGCACATGTGGCTGATCATACCAACCTTCTGCAGGCATTTACTTGTCCCTTTAACTAATATGGACAAGGGAATATTTCCATTTGTGATTTTATAAGGCCATTATCAACCTAATGTAACCACATTTTTATGTATAACTCGCCGGCCATGTTCTAAAAACTGACAACTTGCTATGAAAGAGCTTTTAGGCACTGCAGCATAACTGGGTGATTTAGTTATGGTTTCTGAGAACTGTGACGAGGTGTAAAACCAACTGTAGTGACTCTTCTCTGTAGCAATTTATTATTCTGCTGATACTAATCAACGTGTATATACTGTAAATAACTTTGTGAAGGGTATATATACATGCCCTTTTCTTTGTGTACCTGTGTCCGTAACTACTAATCATATTACTTGCAGATCAATACAAGAATTACCTCGCTTTACTATCCTTTCGTCGTTATAACAACATTCATGAACTTAATACGACCGACAACGTTGTGCTGAGACTGATACCAGACACAGATGATGACAAGGTACATGGCACTCTGACTACACTTTGCAAGCTGATTAAACGCAAAGTAAAAACTATAGAAATTGATACGAATTACTTCAACACACGACTGAAAACAGACGATGTCCACTAAACTGCCAGTATTACGTTAATGAAACTATTCATCTTATTACCTTCCAAACTTGATGACACAGACCGTCACAGACCGGGCCGCGGGGGGCGTTGACCCCCGGAACTCTCTCCAGGTAAACTCCAGGTAAACACCTCCCGCAGTACTTACAGAAAATATGGTACAGCTTTTGTGTCAAATACAGCTGAAATTGACAGATTGGCCTGGGAGTAAAGTTCCCCGGTATAAAGATAAGTTTAAGTTTACCTGTATATATGATGAAGGAATGAGGTTTAAAAATCTGGGATGAATCCACCTCCAACAGATCTTAAATTATCAGGCATTGTCGTTGGTGAAAAAAAACTTTACTCTAGTTGCAGTAGATAACTTCCATGCTGATATATCATAACAGAATTGAAAACAATCCACTCATTTTGTGGCAATTCTTTTAACATATACAGAAACAAAAGAAAATAAGACAACAGAATCTTTGAGAAGGCCAAGTCCCTCCCCAGAATAATAATATATATGTCGCAAGCTATTCTTTATAAATACAGATACCTCAATTTTCTAGCCAATACCAAAGCTTCAGTGCCTGATACTGCTGCCTTGAAATCACCATCAAGATAGATTATTTGTAGCCGTTTGATTTTTTCTAGGACTGCAAGACAGTTTATATCTTCATCAAGGACATTCTAGCAAATAATCAGTGCCCTGAATTTCCTGGATACATCACATGAGAAATTCATGATCACGAAACTGAGTTGAGACAGTGTACTTCTCCAAATATCAACTACTTAAAGACATTATCCCTTCACACCCTGATACCATAATACCGCACTAGCTCAGGCTCAGGGTCTTACTGAAACGTAGTTGCTCTTCCTGTAATATGGGTGTATCCTAGCAAAGTTTCTGATGTCGCATCGAGACTTAGAGGCAGGCATTTATTAAAGAGCTTCATTGCATTTGTTAGTACAATAATGGCGGAGAGTGGCTTAGCACGAGTCATGCAGCATGTGCTTCCTGAAGTACCAAAGACACACAGCTGGCTAGTTCACAAAAACTGCTTTTAGTTGCAGAACTCACGAGGAGTATATCTGATACGCATGAACCTACAAGCAGGAAGGACTTGATGTGCTTTATCCAGGAATAACCGTCCAACCTACAACTTACCTCCGGTAGATTGTGTCATTAAACAAGTTTTCATAATTATTATGTACTTGGGGGGCAGTGAGACAAGGTAGCTGTCCACTCAATACAGAAACTCTTCAGATGTTGCCTTACTTTTATGTAGTGTGCCATCAAAATTATGCCCAGTATTGTTTGTTCTACTTATGTTCAATTGAAGTAATGTCTCCCAAAGTGGTGACACCTGTCTTGAAGGTGATCACGTGATGCACCATTTTCCTGGACTTTAGAACGGAATTTGGAGAAGATGTTGATAGAAACGACTTTCTTGTGGTATGTCACGTGCTTAAAGGAATCAGTGTAATCACTTTGAGACCAGAGAACCATGGGCAATAAGCTTACATGTGTGAACCCAACTGGAAGTTTTCTTGATCTCTTGGTATCATCAGCAGAAACTCAATCAAGATTAACAAAGAAAAACTGAAAACCAGAATAACAGAAGATCCCAGTGACCGAGAAGGATTTCGTCACAAACTTTAACTACTCATTCATCCACTGAATCCAAAACCTCACACACAAAACATTTTGAACATTGTTATAGGCAGGATACACCCTCCAAATATTAATATTCGCAACACTATATTCACAGCATACAATTAAATGGAAGATTTCGAAGGTGTCCAAATGAAATTTATAAAAAATCCCCTAAAAGTTACTACAATGGTTGTTACAAAGAATCATTAATGTTGGCACGTTTAAAGTCTTTGATTATGGCTTGATATACTCTCGCGGATTGGACTACAAGAAAACTCTTGTGTCATTAATGTAAATCTTGACTCATAAGTTAAGGCCATTTCCTACTTTCAGGTTTAATTATTTCGAACAGATGAGAATAAACAAATCAAAGTAAAAAAAATGCAGACTGCTGCAGCAAGCTGTTTATTCCTGACGTATGGCAGTGACTGACGGATCAGCTTTATTGTGGCCCATTTTGTGGCCTAAACGTGGCAGTGTGAGTGACTCTGTGTTGTTTCAAGAGCGCAGTAATTTGAAAGTTGGAAATCGGTGATGTTTACTTGATCTTTGACCGACGTAAGATATACAACACAAAAGATGTTACAAGGAACAGTAAGGTTGCTGGGGCAAGTAGAATTCACCAGATTTTGTCCATCCCAGAGAATAAAAAAACACTGCATTCTGCATGACATAAATTTTCTCTGTCATAAAAACAGCAACACAAGATTGTTGTGAGAGGACTGGGTGAATTTCCAAAGGAAGTGTGTGGTTCACTTGCAATTAAAAGGCACGAAAGTGAAACCAAGCATGAAGAAATAGATGTCAAAATTACTAAACTAACAAAGTAAATACTGATGGATGAACAAGAGTAAATGTAGTGTCAGCTGATTCTGATGTCTTGCTGCTGCTGCTGCTGCTGCTGCTGCTGCTGCTGCTGCTGCTGCATCACTATTACAAGCAAATTATTTCAAGTCTAATTGTTTATATAATTACCTAATTGTTTATATAATTCAAGTCTAATTGTTTATATAATTGGTACATTTATGTAAAGAATAGCAAAGTATTAACAGATTTTTTTGTTGCACATGCAAAGAGTGGCTGTGAGGCTGTTGCTTCTTGCAGTAGCACAGGAATCAAGGTAAAGTAGTCAAAACATTACTTCAAGGTCAGTGTCTCTCGTGATCTCAAGGTCAGTCTCTCTCGTTATCTCAAGGTCAGTCTATCTCGTTATCTCAAGGTCAGTCTCTCTCGTTATCGGGGAATGTATCTGCATATGTTCGAGATATTTTTGATCAAGCTTCACAATCATTAATGCATGTTATAGTAGAGCTAATAAAAGAGCGAATAAAATCAGTATCAGCGAAAATGGGACGAACTAATTCTCAACCTCCAAAGCTTTGTTGACTCCCTCTGATTTCTGCAAAACATAAAACGTATACAACTTGCTGACTGTATCTGGAGGTTCTGTACAATCCTCCCTGCATTACACCCAGTCCATTACAGTTACTATGATGCTAATACTTACAAATGTTGCTTCCTGTAATGGTGCCGGATAATGCTGCAATAGCAACTTCAGGTATTTTGTAATTAGTAAAGTGTTCCTAAGTGAAACATCTTTACGCACTAGTAATGTGGCTGTACAAATGTAAATTACGCTGGTACATTATTTTGTAACTGTACCAGTGCCAGTGACGTACACTGCTTCACTCTTGTGGTACAGAAGCAGAGGAGAAAAACAAAACATTTTGAAATTATGACGAACTCCAGCAAAAATATGTATAATGATATATGCCATTTTGTCTATAAAATGCCGCTGAAACTTCTTCTTTTAATCATTCACAATGTTTTATTGGATATCTTTTATAAAAGATCAGAACAGTCTATGTATATCTTTATTGTACTTTCCATATTGATTCAACGACATTTTAATCTTTCTTAGTATTATCTGTGTTCTTGAAGCATTTTTTTAACATTCCAGCCGTCTCCCACCTAAGTAGGTTGATCCAGAAAAGAAGTAACACTTTCACCATCACTCAGGCCATCGCCATCTTGCCAGATGTGCGCCGACCTCACCGCTCAGAGTGCGGCCACTGTACTTTCCAACTCCGAGAATCAGGACAACAGGTTTCCCTGAATCCCTTCATAAATGTAACCTTATTCTTACTGCAACAGCATGTTGCATTTCCATCTTCGCAATACCTCCACCACCCTATCTAATAACTCTAATCTTTTATTTTAAATTGTTAAATTCATTCATTCCCTGGGCTTTACCAGGTTATTAATCTCACTCCAAGACTTCTTCTTTTTCTAAACAAAATTTGTTGATAAAAACGTCTCCCAATCTCTCATTTGATCTCCATTTACACACACTTATCACTCTCTCTTAACCTCTCTTTTACTCTCCACATACTCCACCCTCATTTCATCACTTATGCTTTCTATAAACATTTCATATGCTAACTTTTTCTTCCTTACTGCTCTCCTAAACTCGCCATTCCACCAATCGTTCCTCTTCCCTCTCGCATCCCCTTTCCTTATATTTACACAAACTTCTCCTGCATTCCCTAACACTGCATTCTTAAATCTACCTCATATCTTTTCGACTCCTCATTACCTATACTCTCTCTAGCCCATCTTTTTCCCAGCAGTTGTTTATATCTTACCCTCACTACGTCGTTTAATTTACTCACTGATGACAATCTCCTCGTACCTCATCTACCTCTTACTTTCACTGAAACTATAACCAAATGATAATCTGATATATATGTTGGCCTTCTAAAAGCATACGCATCAACCTCTTATCCAATAATACATAGTATATCAAAATGTTGTCATTATATCTTATATCATATCTTGTGTAGAGCCTAATGATAGTAGTTTGTTGTGCTGTTATACTATGGGTAGACTTCTGAAGCCGTATCATGATAAGTTTAAAATGAATTATCAAAATACGATCATTAGGGCAAAAGTTATTTCAATTTTGTTCGTCTAAAGATGGCAATGAACGCCGGGGTGCTCAAGACAGTGTTACCCTCCATTTTTTTTAATATATGAGTGTAGACCCTATTTTACTACTATACGAGTATATGTTCTATTTTATTAACATTTGAGTCCATACCCTGTTTTACTATTATTCGAGTATGTACCCTATTTTACTAACATTAGCAACAGAAATAATAAAAACAACAATTTTCGGTTTTCTGTGCAGCAGCTGGATAATACACAACAAACTGAAGTAAGATATAGTTGGAGAGACTATATACTCACCTGCCCTGACGAGTGTGAGACTCAAGATGATTGCTGTAAGTCCCAGATAACTTGAGGGATCCATCATTCAGTTTTCTCTTCTGTATTCTCAGCGAGAGTTATTGTTGAAACTTTCAGAAGCTCAAATATGACACACTATGATAAAATAAGTAATTTTTATGATTTCTATAATAACTATATTAAGTTTTAATTATTTTTTTTTATCAATTTAATACGATTTTGAGTCGCTGCGTTAATTTTGGTGATCCTTTTGCAAACTATCGATGGATTTCTTAATTCACATTTAATGTCTTTACTCATAAAAGTAGAAGAGATGCTGAAACAAATCCTCTCTTGTAATGAAAATAAAAATAAGGGAAAATTTACTTAATTTTTCTGGAAGAATCTGGGTTTTATTAACAGCAAATTCGCTTTATCACTGAAACTTTCTTCACTCACAAATTTGTTTATTTCGTTGCAATTAAGCAAACTTTAGTTAAGAATTATTTCCTTTTGAATTTTTTTCCTTGAAATAGACGCAGACACAACAGAGATCTTTCATAAAACTAAAAATCGTCATTTCAAGAAAGATGAACGCCATTATACGAACATCTTTTTCACATTTATTTATTTCATATTTCAACTTCTACTTGTTATTATTAATACACGAGAAAATCACTTTAATATATATTATGCCTACAGCCAATAATACCTTGTTTTCTGTGTGATATATTTTTCCATATGATTAGGCAGATGTTTAATGCAAGTTTTCATCAGTTATTGAGTGTCTTATGTCCGCTGTCTTCTTCCTCCTCGTCACTCACACCTAAAACGAGAAGAGATTATATTTTAAAAATATAATTTAAATATTAAAGATACACAAATGTTTCACAAGTATCTCATTTATAAAACTAGTAAGCAGTAAGTAAGAGAGAGGTGAAGGTTTATAAACTAAAAGAGGAGGCAGTTAGGTTAAGATATAAACAACTATTGGAGGATAGATGGGCTAGTGAGAGTGTAGGCAATGGGGTCCAAGATGTATGGGGTAGATTTAAAAATGTAGTGTTAGAGTGTTCAGCAGAAGTTTGTGGTTACAGGCGAGTGGGTGCGGGAGGGAAGAGGAGCGATTGGTGGAATGATGATGTAAAGAGTAGTAAGGGAGAAAAAGTTAGCATATGAGAGGTTTTTACAAAGTAGAAGTGATGCAAGGAGGGAAGAGTATATGGAGAGAAAAAGAGAGGTTAAGAGAGTGGTGAATCAATGTAAAAAGAGAGCAAATGAGAGAGTGGGTGAGATGTTATCAACAAATTTTGTTGAAAATAAGAAAAAGTTTTGGAGTGAGATTAATAATTTGAGGAAGCCTAGGTAACAAATGGATTTGACAGTTAAAAATAGGAGAGGAGAATTATTAAATGGAGGGTTAAAGGTATCGGGAAGATGGAGGGAATATTTTGAGTTGTTAAATGTTGATGAAGACAGGGAAGCTGTGATTTCGTGTATAGGGCAAGGAGGAATAACATCTTGTAGGAGTCTGGAAGAGCCAGTTGTGAGTGTGGGGGAAGTTCGTGAGGCAGTGGGTAGAATGAAAGGGGGTAAGGCAGCTGGGATTGATGGGATAAAGATAGAAATGTTAAAAGCAGGTGGTGATATAGTTTTGGAGTGGTTGGTGCTATTATTTAATAAATGTATGGAAGAGGGTAAAGTACCTAGGGATTGGCAGAGAGCGTGTATTGTTCCTTTGTATAAAGGCAAAGGGGACAAAAGAGAGTGCAAAAATTATAGGGGAATAAGTCTGTTGAGTGTACCTGGTAAAATGTATGGAAGAGTTATTATTGAAAGAATTAAGAGTAAGACAGAAAGCAGGATAGCAGATGAACAAGGGGGCTTTAGGAAAGGTAGGGGGTGTGTAGATCAAGTGTTTACAGTGAAACATATAGGTGAACAGTATTTGGATAAGGGTAAAGAGGTTTTTGTAGCATTTATGGATTTGGAAAAGGCGTATGATAGGGTGGATAGGGTGGCAATGTGGCAGATGTTGCAGGTGTATGGAATAGGAGGTAGGTTACTGAAAGCAGTGAAGAGTTTTTATGAGGATAGTGAGGCTCAGGTTAGAATGTGTAGGAGGGAGGGGGACTATTTCCCAGTAAAAGTGGGCCTTAGACAAGGATGTGTGATGTCACCGTGGTTGTTCAATAGGGTGTGTAAAAGAAGAAAATTGAAAGTGAATATAGGAAAGAGTAAGGTGATGAGGATAACAAAAAGATTAGGTGACGAAAGATTGGATATCAGATTGGAGGGAGATAGTATGGAGGAGGTGAATGTATTCAGATATTTGGGAGTGGACATGTCAGCAGATGGGTCTATGAAGGATGAGGTGAATCATAGAATTGATGAGGGGAAAAGACTGAGTGGAGCACTTTGGAGTCTGTGGAGACAAAGAACTTTGTCAATGGAAGTAAAGAGGGGAATGTATGAGAGTAAAGTTATACCAACACTCTTATATGGGTGTGAAGCATGGGTGATGAATGTTGCAACGAGGAGAAGGCTGGAAGCAGTGGAGATGTCATGTCTGAGGTCAATGTGTGGTGTGAATATAATGCAGAGAATTCGGAGTTTGGAAATTAGGAGGAGGTGCGGGATTACCAAAACTATTATCCAGAGAACTGAGGAGGGGTTATTGAGGTGGTTCAGACATGTAGAGAGAATGGAGCGAGACAGAATGACTTCGAGAGTGTATAAATCTGTAGTGGAGGGAAGGCGGGCTAGGGGTCGGCCTAGGAAAGGTTGGAGGGAGGGTGGTAAAGGTGGTTTTGTGTGCGAGGGGCTTGGACTTCCAGTAAGCATGTGTGAGCGTATTTGATAGAAGTGAATGGAGACAACTGGTTTTTAATACTTGACGTGCTGTTGGAGTGTGAGCAAAGTAACATTTATGAAGGGATTCAGGGAAACCGGCAGGCCGGACTTGAGTCCTGGAGATGGGAAGTACAGTGTCTGCACTCTGAAGGAGGGGTGTTAATGTTGCAGTTTTATAACTGTAGTGTAAAGCACCCCTCTGGCAAGACAGTGATGGAGTGAATGATGATGAAAGTTTTTCTTTTTCGGGCCACCCTACCTTGGTGGAATCGGCCGATGTGTTAATAAATATATATATATATATATATATATATATATATATATATATATATATATATATATATATATATAATATATTATATATATATATAATGTATAGGAGGTACTACCTCTGGAACTGTCTTGCTTCAGGGAAAACTGAAAGTTCTCCCTGAAGCTGTTTAAATTTTATCCTACTACCCCCAATATTTTCTATATACTTTATTTGAAGACAATATATATATATATATATATATATATATATATATATATATATATATATATATATATATATATACAAAATATAAATTTTATGAAAACGACCAAAAGTGAGGGTATTATCCAGTCAGTGACACTAAACACTTATAGCTTACATGGCCTTGACAAATACTACCTGTCATTCCTCGAATGGGCAACAGAATGAGATGGCCTTGTGGTTGGGACTCGGAGTGAATCCCACAGTCTATTGTCACTAGTGCAGCTGCTGCCAGGCATGACTGATAAATTTCTTATACGTTGGGGAAGAATTTTCTTTACAGGTTCATTAAATCCATTGAACGTGGAGGAGTGGAGCTACTGCTTGAAATTATATTGAATAATCCAGCATGGAATTCAGGAGAGAGTTGGAGTCACTGTGTTTAGGTTGACAAAAGATAGAAAGCATTAACTACCTCATTAAATAACTTAAAAGTGAGATAGACATCTGGCGTGAAGAAAGAAAGAACTAATGATTACGTTAACAGTCTTATCTTAAAATAATCGATTTTTTCGTAGAATCTCACCAACAGAGTTATATCCAAATGGAGCACCGAGGAGACTAATAAAATGGGATTAATGACATGTAAGGGCTGCAATGAAAGCTTTGACCCCATCAATAATGCGTTGACAGGGGGGGATGCGTAGCTCTCATATGGTGGGTTTAGGATGAGTCCTAAAGTCTCTCCGTTGTCTTTAAGCTCTATTGCTAATCTCTAACTTAATGTTTGTTGTTCCAGCAAGAAACGTAATTATCAAGGGGAAAAAATGCAAACAGAAAAGCGGATCGCTCTGGTGAATACTTTCAAATGTGTCGATTTCATGTTCACAAAAAAACAATTCGACTTATTGCTTTAAGATAAGAGGACAAAAGCAAGTATTAGCAAAGTCTAATTTAAATAGATTCCTGGTAGGTGAGGGTCACATGTATGTGATGCATGACCTACAGCTTTGAAGAAGTAAGAAAAAAGTTAAATTCTTTTTAGCGTCGTGACTGTATAGTAACTTAATACTCTCGTAAGGTGGGGGAACGACATTGTTATCATACACAAAAGTAAGCGCTAAAGCACCAAAGAAGGGGAAGGTCAAATACTGTACCGACAGATTGTGGAGTAAAGACTTGAACAGCTTAGGATATTTTGTTAAAAATTATTTCCACCTACTAGTAGCTACGTAAAGCCCATACAGAGATTACATTAGCACGGATTATACACTGAACAGAGGGTGGTTGAAGCAGAGAGAGGTCAGTTCAGGAGCAGTGATATGCAGTGAAGGTGCAGAACCATATTTACGATATCCATTTGTGATGCCTTCGTAAATTATAATCAACTTTACGAGTACACCTAAGAAACTGAATCCTTGTTAGTTTTGTTAGACAATGCTATTATGACAGCTTCCAAATAACGTTGCGTTTTGTAGATTACTCTCTTTAATAAATTCAGTAGATTTATCCCATTTCTTGAGATACCCATTTGAGCTACGATGTATCATACAAGAATTGTCTAAATTCAGTCGCGTGCTGAGGGGTGGGGGGGGGCGAAGGGGCGGTGGCTCCGGACATCCAAATAGGGAAGGCATCCAATTAGAGAGGGAAATAAGATAGTGATTTTGAAATTTCAGCAGTGATAAATCAATTTTTGGAGGCACACCGCACTACAGAGGCAGTGGTTGGCCCTTTAATCCTTTAACATAGTGTACCCTTTCTGTCCAGAGAAATTGTGCCCCCACACGCATGCGCTTGAAGTACAGTACGTGGAGCATCCATCAAAAGCAACAAGCAGTTCCCGTTTTAGCTTTATTAAATTTTTGGTACCCAGTTTCATCATCAGTGGAGAAAGTCTCAAAACGTTTGCAGGATCCGAAAATAGTGTTCCATGAAGCTTCTTGTGAACTGAAAGGACTTGTTCATATCTTGAATTTGAAGAATGACGAAATCATCCACAATGAAATACATTTGGCTAATGAATATTGTGGAAATTGGGGAATACTAATTGCACGAACAAGGAGAAGAATAATGACTGGACAGTCAGCAAGAGATAGTGGACTGACGGCACAAGAAGAAATGAATAGAGTAATGGTAGAGATTGTGAACTGATTAAAAACAAAAATTGAAGACCTCAGTGTCCGTCTTCACGGACTCGGTGTCCGTCTTCACGGACTCGGTGTCCGTCCTCCGGATCTCACGGTGTCCGTCCTCCCGACTCGGTCCGTCCTCCCGGACTCGGTGTCCGTCCTCCCGGACTCGGTGTCCGTCCTCCCGGACTCGGTGTCCGTCCTCCCGGACTCGGTGTCCGTCCTCCCGGACTCGGTGTCCGTCCTCCCGACTCGTGTCCGTCCTCCGGACTCGGTGTCCGTCCTCCGACTCGGTGTCCGCCTCCCGACTCGGTGTCCGTCCTCCCGACTCGGTGTCCGTCCTCCCGACTCGGTGTCCGTCCTCCGGACTCGGTGTCCGTCCTCACCGGACTCGGTGTCCGTCCTCCGGACTGGTGTCCGTCCTCCCGGACTCGGTGTCCGTCCTCCCGGACTCGGTGTCCGTCCTCCCGGACTCGGTGTCCGTCCTCCCGGACTCGGTGTCCGTCCTCCCGGACTCGGTGTCCGTCCTCCCGGACTCGGTGTCCGTCCTCCCGGACTCGGTGTCCGTCCTCCCGGACTCGGTGTCCGTCCTCCCGGACTCGGTGTCCGTCCTCCCGGACTCGGTGTCCGTCCTCCCGGACTCGGTGTCCGTCCTCCCGGACTCGGTGTCCGTCCTCCCGGACTCGGTGTCCGTCCTCCGGACTCGGTGTCCGTCCTCCGGACTCGGTGTCCGTCCTCCGGACTCGGTGTCCGTCCTCACGGACTCGGTGTCCGTCCTCACGGACTCGGTGTCCGTCCTCACGACTCGGTGTCCGTCCTCACGGACTCGGTGTCCGTCCTCACGGACTCGGTGTCCGTCCTCACGACTCGGTGTCCGTCCTCACGGACTCGGTGTCCGTCCTCACGGACTCGGTGTCCGTCCTCACGGACTCGGTGTCCGTCCTCACGGACTCGGTGTCCGTCCTCACGGACTCGGTGTCCGTCCTCACGGACTCGGTGTCCGTCCTCACGGACTCGGTGTCCGTCCTCACGGACTCGGTGTCCGTCCTCACGGACTCGGTGTCCGTCCTCACGGACTCGGTGTCCGTCTTCACGGACTCGGTGTCCGTCTTCACGGACTCGGTGTCCGTCTTCACGGACTCGGTGTCCGTCTTCACGGACTCGGTGTCCGTCTTCACGGACTCGGTGTCCGTCCTCACGGACTCGGTGTCCGTCCTCACGGACTCGGTGTCCGTCTTCACGGACTCGGTGTCCGTCTTGACGGACTCAGTGACCAATTTTCATTTCTTCTGAAATTGAATTTAGTAATAATTAAAGATGAACAAGAGAGAAACTAAAAAAGGAATGTTCAGACTTTGGAAATTATTATGATAATGATGTGGCAGCCATTCAATTATATGACGAAATTATTGTTTTTGTGATGATCCTTCCAGCTGGAGGAATAGAATTCCCCCTGATGATAAAGACGCTTTTTACTGCAGTATGGGAGGGATGTCTTTCCCACGCTGTGTGTTTACTGCAGTATGGGAGGGATGTCTTTCCCACGCTGTGTTTCATACACATTACTGCTTACAATCGCATTTTCAGTCGCATGTTGTGAAAAGTCATTTTCAAAACTGAAATTAATATAAACATATCTGAGGTCTTCAATGTCACAGGAGCGACTGACCAACCTGGCTTTAATAAGCATTGAAAAAGAATTTCTCACAGCTGATGTAGAAAGTGAAGCACTTATCATTTGGGGAAAAGAACTTAATAAATTTGGTTGATTCATATTTAATTAGAATAAAGTGTTTATTTCGTGTTTCATCTGTGTTTACATATTCAAAATATCTCCCTTTCTCATATTGAGTCTTTGGGGCATACAATCAAGGAGCTGGCCCCGGGCATCACCAGACCTCTGCACCCTGGTTACTGAATAAGACACATAAGCAACACTTTTGGGATCCCTAATAATAAAAAATAGCTTTGCAGAGTAGCCATATTATATTGGCAGGGATTTTAGTTACTATTAGTTTTGCCTTGAGTTATTCCGTGTAGAGATGTACTAAAATCGGCCTGATAATTAAGGTCATAGCCATCTCAAAACTTTGTTTGTATTTCTCCTCTCTATAGCTTTAATGACTGTCGGTGATACATAGTATCACCTGATTCACAATGACAATGCTGAGTAAATATAGGATTACTTTGTCAATAAGTTTGCTACATAGTAGTGCGGTGGCCTATGTAGTAGGTACCATAGTGTTAAGTGTTTTCACGTCGATTCAAGTTGGGCTCAGTTCTTAAAAATTCCTCACTTCGGGTGAGGTCAACAGAGTGTTTTAAATGTGTTTGGTTTATTGCTTCCAAAAGTAGGTATAGGTATTTCAACAATTTCCCAGCCAGTCTGTGATGAGCATCTCCGATATCTGAAGTAATTTTTCTGAGGTCAATTCATGTTTTATGGGTTTTGGCCAAGCCATACAACCCGGTTAGTCATAGGTCGCTGCATAAAAGTTAAAATATCATTTTCACCTTGCTCCGTGGGGAAGTATGCTGTAGGCGTGGCTAAGATTATTATTATAATCAAAAGAACCACTAACGTTCCTGTATGGGGGATTCCTCTGTGTTATTGCCTCGAATAAAGACATGAACCTTTTCATAATAGTCTGCCCCGTGGAGAATTACTACTACTACGCCATCTTTGTAAGTGGTGGCGACGAATATATTATCATTACAAACTAATTCTGTAAGCTGGAAGAAATGCCGTCGTATGACTACATCAGTAAGGTCGGGTTGCGTAATGGCTGCTTTAATAATTTAGCCTTGTATATAAACTTAGGAATTCTTTATCTTGGAAGAGATGGACTCAGATATTTCTCGTATTAATTTTTTTTTTCAGTCTAAATTTTTGTTATAGATAAGCAGTATTGACTATGGTGAGCATAGTTTCTGCAGTGTGAGTGATGGGCTGAGCATAGTTTCTGCAGCGTGAGTGATGGGCTGAGCATAGTTTCTGCAGCGTGAGTGATGGGCTGAGCATAGTTTCTGCAGCGTGAGTGATGGGCTGAGCATAGTTTCTGCAACGTGAGTGATGGGCTGAGCATAGTTTCTGCAGTGTGAGTGATGGGCTGAGCATAGTTTCTGCAGTGTGAGTGATGGGCTGAGCATAGTTTCTGCAGTGTGAGTGATGGGCTGAGCATAGTTTCTGCAGTGTGAGTGATGGGCTGAGCATAGTTTCTGCAGTGTGAGTGATGGGCTCAGGAAGACTGGTTTTCCAGGTGTGGGCAGGACATTGTCTATATCTGGCATCTGTTGGCAGAAAATTCTTCAAAAGTTTAATTTCGAAAAAGTCTCAGTACACGAAGAATGGGAAAAAATAGCAAGTTGACATGCAATATTTTGAGTAGAAACTCTTATTCGAATATATATATATATATATATATATATATATATATATATATATATATATATATATATATATATATATATATATATATATATATATGTCGTGCCGATTAGGTAAAACTTGCGATTTTGGCTTAAATAGCAACGCTCACCTTGCCATATAAGACAAGTGAAAATTTGTGTATGCAATAATTTCGACAAAATCATTCTGAACATAACGAAAAAATATATTTCATTGTGTTTGTTTATTATTAAATTAATGTTAACGTATCTAAAATATATTTAGTTGGGTTAGGCTAAATTAAATTGCGCTTGTTGTAATAAGGTTAGGTAGGTTTTCAAAGTTTCTCTTGGTAGAAAATAATAAATTCTTACATTAACACAAATGAAAGAAAATATATCTTTAAACGTATAAGAGAAAATTTTAGAAAGGACTTAATTTTAGATGAGTTTTTGCTAATTGACCAGTTTTACCTAATCGGCACGACATATATATATATATATATATATATATATATATATATATATATATATATATATATATATATATATATTAGAGAGAGAGAGAGAGAGAAAGAGAGAAGAGAAGAGAAGAGAAAAGAGAGAGAGAGAGAGAGAGAGAGAGAGAGAGAGAGAGAGAGAGAGAGAGAGAAAACGATTCAAAAATATTATTGTGGATGTTAAGAATGAAAAGAAGCTGGATGTCCTGACTCTAAGTGGAACAAAGCTGAAGGGGGTAGGTGAGTTTCAGTGGTGAGAAATAAATGGGATTATGTCAGGGGTTTCGAATAGAGTTAAAACTAAGGAGTAGCAATAATGCTGAAGGATAAGTTATGGCAGGAAAACAAGGAATATAAATGTATAAATTCAAGGATTATGCGGAATATAACGAGGGTTTGATGTGAAAAGTGGGTTATAGTAAGTGTTTATGCACCTGGAGAAAAGAGAAATTTTGGGAAATGTTGAGTGAGTGCGTGGGAAGTTTTGAACCAAGTAAAAGAGTACTTGTGGTTGGGGATCTCAATCCTAAAGTGGGTAAAAATGTTGGGGAGGGAGTAACAGGAAAATTTGGGGTGTCAGGGGTAAATGAAAATGGGGAGCCTTTAATTGAACTATGTGTAGAAAGAGGTTTGGGAATAAGTAATTCATATTTTATGAAAAAGATGATAAGTATACAACATATGATATAGCATGTAAAGAAGTTAGTTTGTTGCATTAAGAATTGGTGGATAAAAGGTTGAAGGGTAGGCTTCAGGATGTACAGGATGTACATGCATATCGGATCAATATCTAGATGTAGATACAGTTAGAGTATGAGGTACATGGGACAAAAAGAAAATAACAAGAGAAAATAAGAGAAAAGTGAAAGTTTATATATTAAGGTAGGAGGAAGTTAGTGTGAGATATAAGCAACTATTGGCACACAGGCGAGCTAGTGGAAGTATGGGTAGTGGGGGGGAGGTAGTTTAAAAAATGCAGTATGTATTAGAATGTGGGGCAGAAGTTTGTGGATATAGGAGGGTGGGTGCAGGAGGAAAGAGGAGGGATTGGTGAAATGATGAGGTAAAGGGAGTGATAAAAGAGAAAGAGGTATCTTATTAGAGTTTTTTACAAAGCAGATGTGATATAAGAAGGGCGGAATATAGAGAGAAGAAAAGAAATGTGAAAAGAGTAGTGAGAGAGTGCAAAAGGAGAGCAAATGATAGAGTGGGTGAGGCACTTTCAAAATTTTTAGTGAAATAAACAAGTTAAGAAAGCCTAGGGAACGAATTGATTTGTTAGTTAAAAACAGACTAGGAGAGTTAAGATGGGGTGCTGGAGGTATTGGGAAGAGGCGGGAGTATTTTGAGGAACTTGTAAATGTTGATGAAGAAAGAGAGGCAGTAATTTCATGCACTGGCTAGAAAGGTATAACATATTTCAGGAGTGAAGAAGAGCAAGATGTGAGTGTGGGGGAGGTGCGTGAGGCATTATGTAGAATGAAAAGGGGTAAAGCAGCTGGGACTGACGGGATCATGACACAAATGCTAAAAGAAAGGAGGGATATAGTGTTGGAGTGGTTGGTATTTTTGTTTAGTAAATGTATGAAAGAGGGGAAGGTACATAGGGATTGGCAGAGAGCATGTATAGTTCCTTTATATAAAGGGAAAGGGGACAAAGCAAGGAGGCTTTAGAATGGGTAGGGGATGTGTAGATCAAGTGTTTATATTGAATCATATATGTGAACAGTATTTGGATAAAGGAAGAGAAATTTTCATTGCATTTATGGATTTAGAAAATGCATATGATAAGAGTGCACGTGGGAGCTTTGTGGCAAATGTTGCAAGTGTATGGAATAGGTAGTAAGTTACTGAAGGCTGTAAAGAGTTTTTATGAGGATAGTGAGGCTCAGGTTAGGGTGTGTAGGAGAGAGGGAGATTACTTCCCGGTAAAATTAGGTCTTAGACAGGGATGTGTAATGTCACCATGGTTGTTTAATATATTTATAGATGGAGTTGTATAAGTAAATGCTAGGGTGTTCGGGAGAGGGGTGGGATTAAATTATGGGGAATCAAATACAATAAGTTGACACAGATACTTTTTGCCGATGATACTGTGCTTTTGGAGGATTATAAAGAAAAGTTGCAAAGGTTAGTGGACGAGTTTGGGAGGATGTGTAAAAGTAGAAAGTTTAAAGTGAATATAGATAAGAGTAAGGTGATGAGGGTATCAAACGATTTAGATAAAGATAAATTAGAAATCACATTGGAGGGAGGGAGTATGGAAAAAGTGAATGTTTTGAGATATTTTTGAGTTGACTTGTCAGCGGATGGGTTTATGAAGAATGAGGTTAACCATAGAATTTATGAAAAAAAGTGAGTGGTGCGTTGAGGTATCTGTGGAGATAAAAAAAACATTATCCATGTAGGCAAAAAAGGAAATGTACGAAAGTATAGTGATAACACTCGTATATGGGTGTGAAGCTTGGGTTGTAAATGCTGCAGCGAGGGGGCGGCTGGAAGCAGTGGTCATGTCCTGTATAAGGGCAATGTACGGTGTAAATATTATGCAGAGAATTCGTAGTGTGAAATTTAGGTGGAGGAGGTGTGGAGTTACTAAAACTATTAGTCAGAGGGCTGAAAAGGGGTTGTTGAGGTGGCTTGGCTATTTAGAGAGACTGAAACCAGTATAATGTATAATGAAAAGGGGTTGTTGAGGTGGTTTGGTTATTTAGAGAGACTGGAACCAGTCTAATGTATAAATGTATAATGACTTGGAGAGCGTATAAATCTGTAGGGGAAGGAAAGCGGAGAAGGGGTCGTCCCCGAAAAGGTTGGAGGGAAGAGGTAAAGGATGGTCTGTGGGCGAAGGGCTTGGACTTCCAGCAAGCGTGTGTGAGCGTGTTAGATAGGAGTGAATGGAGACGAATGATTATATATATATATATATATATATATATATATATATATATATATATATATATATATATATATATATATATATATATATATTTGCAAGACAACCACTATGAAAAAAATAGAAGAATTCCAAGCGCTTTCGTGACTACTCACATTATCAAGGAACTATATGTTCTATTTTTTCATAGTGGTTGTCTTGCATATTTTGATATCACCTGTTTACTGTGATCTTTTTATATATATATATATATATATATATATATATATATATATATATATATATATATATATATATATATATATATATATATATATATATACAGAGAAAGAAAGAGGGAAACAGAGAAGAGAGAGAAAGAGAGGAGTCATACCCGTTCACAGACTCCATTTATTTAGCCGTATACTTTACACTATACAATTTACAAATACACTATATATGGACGTAGTTATTTGCCTGTTAAATTCAATGTAAAACATTCAACAGTTTGTTTATTTAAAGTTTTATTCCATCGGACAGGAGTGATGGAACAGTTGACAGCACTGCCTGTTATATTTATAGGAAAGCAGGTGAAAAAACAGGACAGAATAAATACCATATGCAAGTGGCACTGGAATGAAAAAAATGGGTGGCACTGGCATGAAAACAAAGACTGGTATATTTAACAAAATGCAAACATTCCAGGGAGAAAAACTCCACTGAATTTCTACTTTATATTCTCTAGATATTATCTCTAATCTACAGCAAAAATAAATATGAATAAATAATAGAATAAATAGGGAAATAGATACACAAACAAACACAAACACACACACACACACAAACAGCCCCGGTGGCCTGATGGCTAAAGCTCTCGCTTCACGCACGGAGGGCCCGGGTTCAGTTCCCGGGAGGGGGGGCGGAAACATTTCGAAGTGTTTCCTTACAAACACACACACATACAACAGGCCTAGTGTCTAATCGACATGTGCCTAGGACAAAATTGTAACTAACACACACACACACACACACACACACACACACACACACACACATACACACACACACACACACAGTACCGCACAAGAGATTAGTGCAGAAGCTGGAGGACCAGGCAGGGATAACAGGGAAGGCACTTCAATGGATCAAGGAATACCTGTCAGGAAGACAGCAGCGAGTCATGGTACGTGGCGAGGTGTCAGAGTGGGCGCCGGTGACGAGCGGGGTTCCACAGGGGTCAGTCCTAGGACCGGTGCTGTTTCTGGTATTTGTGAACGACATGACGGAAGGAATAGACTCCGAAGTGTCCCTGTTTGCAGATGATGTGAAGTTGATGAGAAGAATTTAATCGGACGAGGACCAGGAAGAGCTACAAAGGGATCTGGACACGCTGGAAGCCTGGTCCAGCAATTGGCTCCTGGAGTTCAACCCCACCAAATGCAAAGCCATGAAGATTGGGGAAGGGTAAAGAAGACCGCAGACGGAGTGCAGTCTAGGGGGACGGAGACAACAAACCTCACTGAAGGAAAAATATCTTGGGGTGAATATAACACCAGGCATATCTCCTGAGGCGCACATCAACCAAATAACTGCTGCAGCATATGGGCGCCTAGCAAATCTAAGAACAGCCTTCCGGCATCTTAATAAGGAATCGTTCAGGACCCTGTACACTGTGTACGTTAGGCCCATACTGGAGTATGCAGCACCAGTTTGGAACCCACACCTAGCCAAGCACGTAAAGAAACTAGAGAAAGTGTAAAGGTTTGCAACAAGACTAGTCCCGGAGCTAAGGGGTATGACCTACAAGGAGAGGTTAAGGGAAATCGACCTGACGACACTGGAGGACAAGAGAGATAGCGAAGACATGATAACGACATATAAAATACTGAGAGGAATTGTCAAGGTGGACAGAGACAGAATGTTCCAGAGATGGGACACAGCGACAAGGGGACACAGTTGGAAGTTGAAGACTCAGATGAATCACAGGGATGTTAGGAAGTATTTCTTCAGTCACAGAGTTGTCGGGAAGTGGAATAGTTTGGGAAGCGATGTAGTGGAGGCAGGTTCCATTGATAGCTCTAAGAGGAGGTATGATAAAGCTCATGGCGCAGGGAGAGTGACCCAGTAGCGGCCAGTGAAGAGGCGGGGCCAGGAGCTATGTCTCGACCCCTGCAACCACAACTAGATGATTACACACACACGCACATACACACACACTCACATACGCACACACACACTACATACATACATATAATATATATATATATATATATATATATATATATATATATATATATATATATATATATATATATATGTCGTGCCGATTAGGTAAAACTTGCGATTTTGGCTTTAATAGCAACGCTCACCTTGCCATATAAGACAAGTGAAAATTTGTGTATGCAATAATTTCGCCAAAATCATTCTGAACATAACGAAAAAAATATATTTAATTGTGTTTGTTTATTATTAAATTAATGTTAACGTATCTAAAATATATTTAGTTGGGTTAGGCTAAATTAAATTGCGCTTGTTGTAATAAGGTTAGATAGGTTTTCAAAGTTTCTCTTGGTACAAAATTATAAATTCTTACATTAACATAAATGGAAAAAATATATCTTTAAACGTATAAGAGAAAATTTTAGAAAGGACTTAATTTTATATTAATAACTACACTGCACTAGCCAGGGGTCGAACCCATGATGTTTTGGCCCACCTCATGGTGAGCGAAAACACATGACGCTCTAGTCCACTGAACCACACAATCCTTAAGAGTAGCGCATCCAGTAGCACTGAATGTTGCACTCGCTACACAAGGACATACTGCTTGTTGAGCTAGTATTACCAAACAGGGAGTAGAATGAAATTAGCTTAGTGGCGTCCACACCACCGTATGTCCTTGGGTAGCGAGTACAACATTCAGTGCTACTGGATGCGCTATTCTTAAGGATTGTGTGGTTCAGTGGACTAGAGCGTCATGTGTTTTCCCTCATTATGAGGTGGGCCAAAGCATCATGGGTTCGACCCCTGGCTAGTGCAGTGTAGTTATTGATCAATATCACTCGTTCGTGGTTACAATATATATATATATATATATATATATATAAGACAGAATCAATGACAGAAAACACAAACATGAACATGAATACATTGCTACAATATATCAGAGATTATGAATCTCTTATAGCCCCTCCAAAGACGGAAGCGAGCCCATTATGCAGCATGCATTTCCCCTCTGGATGGCCACGCTGAGGCGCTGGTGGTGTCAATGAGTCTGAAACGTGTTGCATTTTTTCCCCATGATCCCAAGGTCTCTGATCCCACTGGGACAAATTGATACTGTTGGCTTATGTCCCTGTACTTGCCGATCTTGTACTCCTCTCTGTGGTCAGCAGCTCCTCCCTGTCACCCAACACTGTGATGGATGTAGGTGTCAGCCAGTGTCGACACGCAGGTATAATCCCATGGTAAGAGCTTGCCATTCTTCCAAGGATAGATGGTGATCCCGTCTTGGCATCCAGCTGTAGCAAGGGTTCTCTTTATGATGTCATTGACTTCATTGTGTCTTGCGTTCCAGCCTTTGGTTTTGTAACAGTTAAGACCATGCTAGACCATATTGGTCGGCTTGCGCATCGCCGCAAATACACGTTTATCCGTGTGAATTGGGGCAGCAAGGCGCAGAGCCACTGCAATATGGAGGGTCTTAGGGTCGAGGCGTGTTCCCAGTGCCGAAATGGGAACTGTTTGGAGGAAGTCCCCGGAGTTATGTGCACTCACAGCTAGGAGACGGGCAGTCTCCCTGTCTGATGTTACAGCCCTAAGCATGTTGGCAAGTATCTTTTCAGTGATGGGGCCGTCCCAGCTTGACTGTTTGTAGGCCAGTTCTTCACTAGGTTTTGGTGTTGGAGCAGCAAGAGTCTCCCATTCAGTGATGGCACTGGTGTAGCTAGGGTCCTGTACTCCTGCTGAATCACTGAGATTGTCTGGAAGAATTTGCTTTATTAACTCATTTGATGCTATGGAAGAGGATAAGAAAGCTGGTAGGACAATCTGGGAGGATTCAATACACTCTTTAGCATGGTCTTGAGGAGTCATATTCCTTGAGTTTTGGACTGCTGAAGGCTGGGGAGCATCTCAGGAAGTATGTAAGTTTTGGGATTGACAGGCACCTGGAGAGTAGGTAGAAGGCATCATGTGTATCGATGTCTTTCATCCTGCCTTCCATCGTCCTGAGGTCTGATTTATTTTCCAGGACCAGATCGATGGCATTGGGCCCAAGAGGAGCACCAAGGAGAGTGCTGTTGGCTGGATCAATGGCTCGTGCCCCTGGTAAAACAGCCCTAATGTTCTTCATCATCTGTGGATTGGTAGAAACTATTTCACATTCGGTGGGGTTTATTATTATTATAATCAAATAGAAGCACTAAACCACAGGGGTCATACAGCACTGCAGGTTATTGCAAGATGCAGGGAGAATGGGTTGTAAGAGGGAGAGGGATGATTAGTAGGGTATGGAGTGCAGCAGGACAGTGGATAGTGCAGGGATAGAGGGTAGCAAGAGATCGAGGTAGAAGGGACTGAGAGAGGTGCTAAAGGTATAATCTTCAGAGTTTGTGTAGTAAGTCAGTTTCTGTCAAAAAGTCAACGAGAGAGTCAGGATTAAAGGAGGGTCCATCAGCAAGAAGAGAAGGTAAAGAAAGGGCCGCAGAGCGAAGACGCCGTTGGAGGTAAATTCTGCGTGCTCGTTGATAAATTGGACAGTCCAACAGAATATGTCGAACAGACACTGGAACCTGACAATGCTCACAGAGAGGGGCAGG